>BQNB010011985.1:3199-79455 GCA_026074375.1 Tanacetum coccineum
ATTCAAAAAAAAAAATCAGGAAACGCAATATTAAACTTTTTAAATGACTACAAATTCATATCTTTTACTTTCAAAATCTTCCATTTCTTCGCAACCTTGCTTACTCTTAGCTCTAAGATCCTAAGTTTGAGTTTAAGAGTCTCCACAATTGCTGCACACACCATTTCAGGTGTTCTCTTAGTGTCTTTAAATAGTCTAATTTTTTTACTGCCAAGAAAAGTACAGTGCTGCAGCAAAGCCTAACATTTTAATCACACTCCAAAAACTATAGGAAGAATGACTTTTGGTTGTTAGACATCACCAGTAGTACTTCAACTTCAAGTCAGATCGTGAGTCAAAGGCAGAGGGTACTAACAATATTGGAGGTCTATTCTCTAAGTTCCATTCTGAATGTCCTCGCCATTCTACTAACAATTTTCTACCTATACATACTAATCATATATATACAAACGTATGCTTTCTAATTCTATTACTAACGCATATATCATTCTATCTGCCAGCATTCATACTTATCTACTTATATTGTTATAGAAACTCCTTGAGACATTCTATGACTTGGCGTCATAATAGTCATAGCATGCCAAATACTCATTTAAACATTAATCTAACAGAAATAATGAACTGACCTTGATCATATGAATTAACTAAACTCTAAATTGTAGTTACAACTCAAAATTCGAAACATTCTGATACCTAAATTGTAGTAAAAAGGTTAAATGAATTAGTTTACCTTGATCATGTCGTGAAGCCTAATAATATTAGGATGATGAATATTCCTCAAGATATCAATCTCATACATGAGAGACTCTTCGAGTTTTTTGTTTAATTTGCCAGTCAAAATCTCTTTAATGGCAACTTCAGTACCATGAATCTTATGTCGAGCATGCCACACTACTGAAAATGAACCTGATCCTAACTGCTTCCCTACCACATAATCCCCAACCCATCTTTGTTGTCCTCCTCCTCTATACGATGATGATGATGACATCATCCTTTATTATTACTAGTTCAATCAATCAATCATTTTCTACTCATAACATTTACTGCATCGACATTCAAAACAGACGCATCACAATGTAAATGTAGTGCATCACAGTTATAAAGTTAGTTGAGACATTTTATCAAACACATTGTATACAACTTTCCTAAACATGTTTTCTATCTATTTTTTTCTACAATTTATTCCGGATCTAACATACACATACACACACTTCAATAGATTTGAAAGTCTACTTTATCATATTAAAAAACGAACTTTATTTGATAAAAAAAGATTTTAGCATATAAATTTAATAAATTTTATATATAAAAAAACAACCTCAATAATTCTGGCACAAATAGCATCAGCTATACCAACGCCATGTATCCGCTGCTCACCCGCAATAATCGTCAAGTCGGTAATAATGGGCTTGGAGTTTATAATCAGTTCACTCAACACAGCTTCATAAAGCTCCACAATCTCATCAGTACTCAATGCCACGTCATCATCCTCCTCCTCCACTCGTTCTTTTAACAAAGCCTTGAATCGATCAACGATTGGAGCTAGTGATGATTTGGTTGATGAAAAGGTTTTGTTTTGAGGTGGTGGTCTGTGTGTGTTTTTCACACAATGAGGAACGACGTCGTATGGTAAGAAGGTACGGGTATTTTGTTATTTGGAAGGTTAGTTTGTATTGATATATGTTTGCCCTTCAACTTTGCAGTATTTACAAAAGTGACACTCCGCTTTTTTGATCTTAAAACTTTAATCCGACGGTTGAGATCGCTTCCTAGGCTTTTTATTTTAAGGGGGCTTCTCATTATATCCCATATCTCTATATATTTGCATATATGATAATACCACTCACACAACCAAAAAAAACCTACACACACACCACACACACACACACACAAACAACAATTATATATTTATAGTATATATATTATATATATATATATATATATATATATATATATATATATATATATATATATATATATTATTGATTTCTTAAATGTCACTAAAAGATGCATATGGTTACACTTATTAACACTTTTGGTCACTGTTAGCTTAATTCGTTGTGTGACTAAATATTACAAAATGCCACACAAATATAAAATTCATGTGGCCATTAGATGATCAATAGTCACACAAAATACATATTTCTTCACTTTAAACAACATATGGATCTATAGTTCAACAGCTTACACCTCCTTACACGTCATTGTCGTAGAAAATAAGACGATTCCAGCTTGGACAATTAATATATTATGATAGCTCTTCACTAATATTTCGCACATCTTCAAGGAGTTTACTCATCAATTCTTGAATATCCTCTTGTTGATATTGCTTGTCCGTCAAAGCATACTTAATTTCGCCAAATCTCTCCCAAGCTATCAATATAACCTTTGGTGTTACTCCAAAAGGTATACGACTAAACTTCCTTAAGAAGGTGTAAATGTCTTTCATTAACACTTCCACATCGTCGATCATAGAAAAATTCCCATATGGAGTAAAACTTTGAACTGCCGGCTCCTCCTGCTTTGGTTGAATTCCTTTAAGAATTTGCAAATCATTCATAAGCTTAAGTAGCAATTCTTGCATAACTTCAGGTTGATTATGCTCTTCTTTTATAACTTGCTTAATTTTAAGAAATCTCTCCTTAGCTAGTAATAAAGCCATACACTTTTCTTCAGGAGGTATATGATCATACTCCTTTAAAAAGGCTTGAACAGTTTTCATTAGATTTTCTCTAGCTTGCAACAATTCTATATCCGTTGCTTGAGGAGATTGATGAATGGCAGGCAACTGCGGGGGTTGATATTGGTCAAAACCAGAATAAATCGGATCATAACAAAAATTTAGATCATATTTTTGGTTTGTCAATTGACACTGAAAAGTCACGTGAGAACCCCCGCGGTTCTCACAACAAAGATATTGTTGTGGAAAACTTGGAGAAGTTTGTGGAAAATTATTATCAAAGTTTTGATTGAAACATGGGTTCTGATTGTAAACAAACAGAACTTGAGGCGAACAATCGTAATCATAATGAGCATCATTTCCACATAACTCACAAATATTCGCCTCGTACTAGGGTTGTGGAGGGTAGTCGGAAAAAAAATTTGAGATTCATTGAAAGAATTCTGTTAGCCTCAATTTATTGAGTCGAACAAGGAAGTTCGGTCACTCTACGATGGAGCTTCGGTCTTTAATTAGTTCACACCGACAACTAGGTTGGTAATATGATGACATGTCGAAGAATTAAACGATATAAAAGGAAAAGAAGAAAGATTAAACGGATAAGAGGATCAAGACGAATATTTTTAGCTTTTTCAAATAATACATAAAGAAAATAAAAATAAGAAAATATTTTTGTTTCACCGAATAATCAACAAACTTAGGGTAACTCTCTTAAGTAAAATAAATTTTACAAAAGAGGTGCGCCTTTTTCGTAAGTGACACAAACGGTAAAAAAATTGAATCTTTGTCGGAACTTATTATATGGATAATACTGTCCCAACGAAAGTATATTTGTTGTTGTTCTTTTACAACTTTGTAAATTTTTATATTAAAAAAAAATTTCACTAGAAAAATCAAAAAATCTGGAAGAGCAAATATTTTTGTACTTTTCTTATTTATTAATCTTCTACTTATACTAAAAAGAAAAGAAAAATATTTTTTACTTTTTATATTTTTAATTTTTTTTTATTTTCTCAAAAGCGTAACTTTCGAAGATGAAAGGTTCTTCAAATCACTATCGACAAATGCAAACGAAGGAATCTTAATCACAAATCCCCGTCAGCGGCGCCAAAAACATGATCGTTTATATTTAATACGGGTAAAATAATATAATAGATATGAAATTACCAAACTACCCTTGAGGACCAAGGTAGTAAGGAAAATTCTCACAAATATATATATATAATAATACGTATATTTACCGGTAAGTGATTACCGGGTCGTTTTCCCAAAGATTTATGAAATTGAGACCACGTTTGTTATTTGGACAATGATTTGAATTGGTTCGAAGATGATTTGTTTTCTAATATCCTAATAGTGAGCAAATTAAGGGACAATTAAACCTAACTACGAGAAATCAATACGGGAAAGTAAATTTTAACTAAAAACGCAAATGTAAACGGGAATTAAAAACGCGACATTTAAAACCTAAATTATCTAAAATTTTAAACCTAAAATGATTTTTCTATTTTCCTAATCCTAATTTACTAACTTATAAGAAAAGGCTAAGTAAATTCTTAAACGAGAACACTTAAAGCTTAAAAACGAAGAAAACGAGAACAGCAACGAAATCCCGTTCTTTAAAAAAATGAAATTTCAAAATATTAACCCTACGAATGCAAATCTATTTTTCCTAGGTCCTAAATGATAAAAGAAAATTTTCTAAAAAAGAATTTTTTTTTACTTTTATTTTATTTAATATGATTTAAAAACAGTATTAATGAAAATTAAATATTAAAAATAGTAAACAAATTTATAAAAATCTGAGAAAAATCTGAAAAATACTTTGAGTAATAAGGAATTTAAGAAAAATAAAAACGGGGTTTCCAGCTTATTGAATAAGCTAGTAATAAGCTAAAAAGGGCTGAAAAGGAAAAAAGTGAAAACAAGGTAAAGTAATAAACCTTTCAAACGTTTACCGAAAAAGACCCAAGGGCGAGATGGTAGTGAGTGTGTGTGTGAGGCGGGTTGAGAGTGGTAGAGGTCACGGGTTCGAGCCCTGCTCACCCATGACTTCCCACTTTCCTTTTTTTTGAAAACTTTTTAAACAAAGTTATTAAAAAGCTACAAATAAGCAACTTTAACAAAAGCAACTTTCTTAAATCTTAAGAAATAAGCTAGAAATTAAGCTAAAAAATATGACAGTTTAGACTTAAAAGCTTTTGAGTTTTTAAACTAAACTAGATAAGCTATAAAACTTGAATAAGCTAAAAACAGACTTAAATAAGCTATAAACTACTTATAACTAACCTAATAAGCAAATCTTAACAAGAAATAAGCAAAACATAACAAGAAATAAGCTAGAAACTACTTAACTCTTTTTGGCTTTTATTTTAACAAACTAAAGAGAACAAATAAGCTAAAATAAGCTAAGACCTAATCAAATTAAGCTAAACTAACCTATACTAATCTAATAAGCAAATATGAATACGAATTAAGCTAAGATAATAAACAAAAAGCTAAAAGAAAGAAATAAGCACTTTAGTGCAAACTGTTAAGGCACCTTTGAGCTTATTTCTCAATAAGCTAAAGGATCCTTATGGACTTTTGGCTTATTACACTAAGAAGTATACCTAGAAAACTAATTAAAACAACTTTTAAAAAGCATTTTGAAAATCAAATAAGCAAAGAAAAAACTATAAGAAAAAGGCTGTTTACTATATTTTTGGATTTTGTAAAATTTTATGAAAAGACAAATAATGAATTGCAGCCCTAAATTAAGCTATCTAAATAAGCTAATTATCACTGAATAAGCTAAAACAGATCTAGAGTTACTATTAAACTACTTGTGCAACAAATTTTAAAACCTAAATCTAGCTTATCCTAACTAAATTTTTAGATTGAAAATGAGCTTTTGGTTGTTTACTAATGCTGATGCATTTGACAATTAATAGGTAAAACTCAAAACCAAAACATGCAGGCCTAAGAACTTGGTTTCTACATTAAGAAAACCATAAAACAAGAATATTTTGAATGACAAAACAGGCTAGGAACAAGTTAAGATAAAAATGCATATTAAGCTGAATTTAAGCTAATGGATTCTAATAATTGAACTCAAACTTCATCAAAGCTAAATCTAATCTATGAAAGCCACAAATCCTAATCTTATAAACCTAACTATGAGATTATAACTTAATCTAAAAGGTCAAATGGCCAAAGACAGTACTAACTTAAGTTAGTACTGCCTGAACCAAACACCCCTTTAAAGTGTACAATCTTATTTTAGGCTTATAAATTTGAGATTTAGAGCTTAAACCTTTAATACCAGATACTACAAAGCTATAATCAGACCTAATGAGCAGGTTTTAACAATCAACTAAGCAAGAACAAAAAGCTAACAAGTAATACTAATAATTTTGAGTTTTAAGCTGATTTGTAACAAAAATATGAAAACTTAGATTTTAACTAATAAGTGAACAAAATAAGCAATAAATGACCATAATAGGCAGTAACAAGCTAATGCTACAGCAATAATTTAAACAGACAATAAAGCAATAATCCTCTGAAATGCAAAGAAAGGCTTAAAAGGTAAAATATAGAACTCACAAATGCCTTTGCACAAACAAGGCTTTAAAATGCTCGAGGGGCTACTCTACAAGCTCCAGCTTATCATAGATAAGCTGGTAAAGTCCAATAAGCCCATCCATTTCTGGCTTATCATCCAACAATTAAGTAATCCATATAAAGCAAAGGTAATTAACTGTTTTGGTGAATTAATGAACTTAAAGGCTTAAATAAACTTTTGAGAAAGCTTATTTAAGAAATACAGGAGGGGGAAAAAGAAAGAAGAAGAGGAAGTTTTATGTTTTATGGTCAGATTCTTATTTAGAGCATATTGAGAAATTTAAAAACACCTTTGTAAAAAGCTATAAGCATAAAAGTAAAAACAGAATTTAAGGAACTGAATTGTATTAAAGTTGAAATGATATTACAATGCTTTTAAAATAAAATTTACAATATTTAAAGACAATAAGCTGAAAATAAGCTAATAAGCTACCCTAATCTACTCCTACTCCTAGATGATCTTAAACTGTGTGGTTCATCTACTATTTATAGCTGAATGAAGAAGCTTCCTGGCTCTCAGGAGCGTCTTGATCTTTAATCCTAACCTTCCATTAATAACCGTCACCCATTTTATGATCTGAGCATTTGATTTGATGTCCTGTCACTTCAACCAATCATCTGCTCGAGGATCGCCAACGTGTCATTGTTGTCAAACGTGGCAGGGTCTTCTAGAAGCGTTTAGTTTTACTTAAACGAGGGTAATTAGGGCAGGGTAAAGTTTGGGGATGAAGATGAACAATAAAAAAAGGTTTCCCGCCCCTTTTCTTTCTTATAATGTTTATTTGATTTGGTGAAATGAGGGCTTTGACTTTAGGCTCGTTTTATAAAACAAAGGGTATTTGGGCTACGGGTTTTGGATTTAATGGTTAAAAGGTAAACTTTTTAAAGAAGTTAACTATCGTTAGTCTTAAGGCTTAAGGGACTAACAGTGTTATGAGTTTAGGGTTTTTGATGAAAGTGGATTTAACAATAAGGGTATTTTTGGCATTTTGAAGGATTTATCGTTTTGTGGGTTGACGAAGGTTGACTTTGTTGACCATAGCTTGATAATTCCTGGCTCTTGTGCACTCTTTCCTTTTCGTGTTTGGCTTTGTCCGTTTTTGCTTTGATTTTTGTCCATATCTTCAATATCCATACCTGCACATACACAAACATAAAAACAAGCATATATTTTCCATTTTTATTATGTTTTTGGTTATTCGGTTAGTTCGGTTCGGTCCATGCTTGACATAAGTAGCATCCCCTCAAACAATACTTTAGAGGTGAAGCATTCAACATCAGGTATTCAATATGCTTATCCTGCAGGTGTTAGTCCATAGCCAAAAATACACAATCCAAAGTATTTTCTTCTTGACAGTATTAAGTATGACTAACAGTTTTAACAAGCAGTCTTAAGTATAACTAGCAGTACTAATTATACTTAGCAGTACTAATTGACAAGACTAACAGTACTAATCCTTTACAAAACTTTTACAAAGACATAAAGAGATGTAGACATTAAGGATTAAGCATTCCAATACTTGAGACCAAGTACTAAAACCTTCCAACATCAAAACCTTTTGTAAGAAGATCTGCAACATTATGATCAGTATGAATTTTAACCATTTGTATTAACTTTTTAGCATTGCAATCTCTTATAAAATGATGCCTAATCTCTATATGTTTTGTTTTAGAATGTTGAACAGGATTTTCAATAATGCAGATAGTACTGTTATTGTCAATATTAATGACAGTATTCATGAAATTATACCTATAATCCAGCAATTGATTTTGAATCCAGAGTACTTGTCCACAGCAACTAGCAGCAGCCACATATTTAGCTTTAGTTGTAGAGGTGGCAACCACAGTTTGCTTCTTACACTGCCATGATATCAACCTATTTCCCAAAAACTAACAACCTCCAGTTGTAGACTTCCTATCTTGAGTTGCTCTGAAGCATAAGTCACTATCGAGTAATAAGCATCTAATTCAAATTGGTGAATCCTAGAATACCAAAGGCCTAATGTTGGTTTGCCTTTCAGATATCTAAAAATTCTCTTGATTGCTAAGAGATGGGATGTCTTTGGTGTAACTTGGAATCTGGCACATGCACATACTGCAAACATAATATCTGGCCTAGATGTTGTGAGATACATCAAAGACCCAATCATAGATCTATAGAGATGTACATCAACATCATCAGCATCTCTATCTTTGACTAAAGGCTTTTCTAAATCAACTGGAGTAGAAGCAGACTTCACATCAGTGTAGTTGAATTTCTTCAAAATCTCAGCTACATATTTATCCTGACTGATAAATATTCCATCTTCCTTCTGTGTTACCTGTAATCCTAAGAAGAAAGTAAGTTCTCCTATAGAACTCATCTGAAACTTATCCTTCATAAGCTTCTCAATACAGTAGGTTTGTGTGGGTGGGTGGGAGGGGTTCCCAGTCTTCCTTGTTTTTGTATAAAAGAGCCAAAGATAATGTCATCAACATAGACTTGTACAAAGCAAAAATAATCTCCTTTTTGGCTGTCTTGATAATAATTGTCTAATCTATCTTTCCCTCTTTTAAACCCATGCCCAACAGAAAGTTTTAGCCAAGGGTTTCATACCATGCTCTTGGATTGATGCAACCCATAAAGTGCCTTGACCACCTTTTAAACTTTGTCTGGATGGTCAGGATCTTTAAATCCTGGTGGTTGAAGTAATCATAAAGCCTCTTCCTCAATAGTTCATAATAAGAATGCGCACCTTCACATCCATTGATATTACCAGAAAACCCATAAAAAACATAGGCTAAAAACATCTTATTGCGTCAATTCATTGCCAACAGGACAAAAACTTCTTCATAGTATATACCTTCTTCTTGTCTATGATCCTGTGCAACCAACCTTGCTTTATTCCTAATCACAATCCCTCTTTCATCTTTCTTATTTCTGAAGACCCATTTTGTTCTAATGGCCCTCTTCCCATTAGGCAAGTCTACAAGTTTCCAACCTGTTTAGAAGCTGGAAATTGCAGAAGTTCTTCCTGCATTTGCTTCCACCCAAGATGAAGTCAGAAGTGGCTTTAGCAAGCTTGTGGGTTCAAATCTGGATAAGAAACAATGCTAGTAAACAAGTATATCAGGTATCATGTTTTTCCTATCCATATACAGAAGCACTGAGAAACCCTTGTTTCAGAATAATTTTGTCATATCTTAACATGACTGAATAAGGACTTCACGCTCCAAAACAATTGGGTGATCTTTATGGATTCTTGTATTAGGAGTGGTTGGAACTGTATAGGAATTAGTGATGTTCCCCAAATCAACTTCTGGTTCATCTTCATCACTGAAGAACTCAACATGAGTGGCCTCAAGTGTATGACTAGCTCCCAATTTGAACATGTCTTTAGGGCTACTAGTTCATATGAACTAGCAGTATTCACTGATGGATCAACAATATTAAGTTTAAAATGACCAGTATTAACTTCAGGACTAGCAGTATTAACAGTTGGGTCCCAGCAGCATTAACATTCACCTTTAGGAACTGCATATCATCTTCAGACTTATCTTTTTCTTCACTCTCATTATGTGGACCATCTTCAACCTGCTTTTGATCATCAGCAGCAGAGTTTGGCTCACCATTACCAACATCTTTGGAAGGTGAATCAAAGTATGAAGCATCTTTCCAAATTGGCATCACAATGCAATCTTGACTGATTTCTTCTTTCTGAGTAAATGTACCTGCATTAAGTTCTCCTTGTGTTCCTTTAGATTCATTTGAGATTGTACCAACCGAGCAGCCTGGTACATAATTCATAGATTGTGGGTTAGAGAATTAATATCCAAACAGCCCGCTTTAGACATTCCCTTTCTATCATAGGCTATTCACTAAAAATCCCAAATATGCAAAGTTTCTTCTACCCTCCCATGGTTCTTGTGTTGTATACCTAAAACTTTTACTACTCAATGAATATGCACAACAATAGAAACCTTCATACTTTTTGTCATCAAACTTTGCCTAAATTGTCTAAAGTAGGTCAGAATGGTAACATGATATCACAAATGGTCCCAAAAGCCTTAGAGCTGGTTTAAAACCTCTAAAAAAAAGTTCATAAGGTGTCTTGTTTATGAGGGCTTGACTACTAAGACCCTATTCTGTACATAGCAAGCAGCACCTAAACTGCTTTAGCCCAAAATGGTGGTAGGTAACTTAAGTCAGCTAAACATGGTTCTAGCTCAAGCCTCAATTTAGTGTCCTATTCCTCCTCCTCAAGCCACATAAAGAAAAAGGACCATAAGTTTCTGCGTGAGGTCCTGGCTATACACGTATTCCCTCTTAATACCGGTTTGGTTCTCAACAAAAGAATCATGCCAAAACTTTATTCCTATAAAGTCGACATGTTTGGGCCATTAGTCGAGCGGGGTCCCTGATTATTTTCCCTATCCCTTATCCACTAGTTTCTCTATTGCTTAGATAAAGTTTTGAGAATCCACTGGTTCACCTTATTTTTTAAAAAGAAAACCCAAGTAAACCTGCTATACATCACAGTGACCAACTAAGCAATACAACTGTCTTATGCATTAAACTACTCACAAAAGTTGGACCAAACAAATCCATATGTAGCATAAACAAAGGCTTAGTAATTGGATTCAGAACTTTGGACTTACAAGAAGCTTTGTGTTGCTTCCCTTTAAGACAAGCAACACAGGTTTGGTTACTTACAAGATTATCCTTAACAAGCTTATTTATGTTCTTAAAGTTAATATGACCAAGTCTCCTATGCCAGAGCATTGATTCATCTGATGTAGCCTTTGTAACAAGAAAAGTTAAACTCTTTTTAGGAACAATGTTCTTCATATCAAAACTGTACATGTTGTCCTTTCTAGGAATTTTAAGAAGTATCTGACTTTCATTAGGCAACTTAAAATTAGGAGATAAGACAAGACATTTAGTGTCAGTAAAAAGGGACATAGTTCTTTTTGTCACACCATCTGTAGACACTAATAAGGGTTGAAATTAACTCATTGACAAAGTGACGGCATTCGTTAAAATCCAGGCTATCAGTTGTTAAGAAAGTGTCTGTAGGTAACGTCAGAAAATTCTACCACCATGTGCTCCTCCCCCAAATGTAACATAACCTCCATTCCATCAAATTCCTTGAAATCTGAGAGATAAGCTATGTTCCCAGTCATGTGCCTTGAGCATGAGGATATCCCCTGTCAATAAATCATGTATCATGGGCCCTGTTGTGGCCTTGGCCCTGGCACATAAGAAATAAAGGAAATTAGTTTCGCTTAGGTACCCCAAGAGCATTACTGGGGGGACTTGGAGTCTCTGCCGGGGGTCTAGCATCAATGTATCGGTTGTGGAGTTTCTTCAAGGTGATTGATGCACTATCAAGTTTGGTAGGTCTCCAAACCCAACATGCTGAGGCCTTAACAGTATTTTTCTGATTAACCCTAACATCATTAACAACTGTTGAATGTGGCGTAGCAGTATTAACTGCTTGGGTTTTTTGTTTTTGCTTTTTTTTGGCCTAGGCAGTAGAGGGTAAGCGGTGCTTTTTTAGTTGCCGTTGGCATAGGTTATTGGGGTTTTTGGAGTAAGGGACGTTTTGTATTAGGTTAAAGGGGAGGGGGGAGCGGTGTTGGTTTGTGGGGATGTTGGGGATGATGTGGGGTGATGCGGGGGGGGGGGTGAGGGGGCGGTGGAAGAGGAGGAGGGGGGGGGGGGGGGGGGGGGGAAGCCGGGGGTTCTTACTAGTGATTAGTGGATTGTGCTGATTGTTGTGAAACCAACGGGTGAGCATGTAGGAGTTATGCACGTATGGACAGACTTTGGATAGAGAGAGATTGTATCTTTGTCTCTGAGAGAGATGGGGGGAATGAGGTGCATGAGTTATTAGTTTTCTTACTCTCTTAACTTTTGTTCTCCTTGTTTTTTGCAGTACTATGTATTTATATCGGTTTTTTCTATTTTATTTTTGTAGTTTAGAATAATAGTCAGGAAGCAGTTCTTTTAGTTTTTTTATATAGTAGAAGGAAGATATTATTTTTTTATATCAAAAATTAGGAAGTAGGATGTGCCTGCATTGTTTTCCAGTTGAAAGAACTAGCTTTCATTATACTGAGATAAATCATTCTACTCCCGTGTTAAACTCTTTTTCATGGTTCTCTCGCTATTATTTTGTTCTTTTTTCTCTCAAGCATGATCTGTTGAGGTGAGAATGTCAATAGTTTGGTAAAGTAATCATGTTATGTCTAAGTATCACAATAACAATTCACCTTCCTGATAAGACTACTGAATCTGAATCTAATTCTAATATACCCCATACAACCGTCCACTATTACACTCTATTAGATGGTACTAATATTACAAATAAAAAGTACAATTGATACATGATTCTCCATAACTCCCCACATAAACAAGTGAACGATATCTCTCTTATCTTACATACTATACAACTAAAATCTACTTACCTAATAGTAACTATACTAAATTGAGGTTCTTCTATAATGACTTTATTCTTTCTCACATCATCTGGGTCTGTATCGGCGCGATGTTCTTATTCCTCGTTCTAGATACATTATTTGGTGGATTTCATATAACATTTTCTGCACTGAACTAATACTTAGAGGGCGTGAATACTGAGTCACTGAATGGTAAGGGTAATCATGACTACATTTTTCTTGAGTGGGGATCGTGTTACGTACTCTTCGGCTGTTCGGAGAGCACATCACAAGCGAAATGACTCATAGGATATATTCTTTATTCTATCACAGTCAGAGTGAATATTCATATCAAGAGACTCGAAAGGAACGTCGAACAGAGAGCTACATCTAGGGATTATAAAAACTTTAGCCGAGAAAAATGTCTTGTGGGAGTCGGTTGCACCGAAGAGCGTGAGCAGCAGGGCAACTGATCTCGCGTTCCACATAACATCACATGAAAGAATAGTTGGACACTCGACATATAACAATCTATTATGCAGTGTACAGATCGCGGGTTGCGGTGTTTAGACTATCGCTTGGTCTTGGGAAAAAAAAAAAAATAAAATAAAAAAAAAAAAAAAAAAAAAAAATAAAAAAAATAAAAAAAAAACATACTTTTGAATTCAGGGTCTTTGAATTCATCAAGACCAGAATAAGACAAATCAAGCTTTTTAGGTCGATTATAGATTAAAGGATGGGGTGGGGGAACAACATTATACCCCAAACCCTTTTTACTTTTGTCAGTTATCTGACTCCCTAACAACTTGTCTAGGCTCTTTTGAGGCATTATCAAATTTCTCAATTTTAAATTCAATGCCCTCTTTTTCTTGCTTAACTTTTTCAAACTCACTTTTAAGCACATTTATTTCATAGTCTTTGCAAGCTACTTCCCTTTTAAGAACTGCAACTTCTTCACTAAAAAGAACCTCATTCTTTCTATATGTGATAAGTTGTTTTCTTCTACAGTTGCTAAACCTCTTTTATAAGTAGCTGCTGTAAATTCAGTTTGATTAAGCTTAACAATTAAATCATCACACTGTTTTTTAAGAGTTTCATAGTTTTTCAGATAAGTTTTAGAGCAAGTTTTATCATTGTATACCTTATAATCTTAAAACGCCATTAGAGCCATGTTTGTCTGAACTTGTTCTTCTGCCATCTATAGCCAACATTGCCTTAGAAGATGTGTCTTCATTGTTTCCATGCTTCCTAGTGTTGTCTTGATTTCTGAATTGACCTTCTTTGTTCCTTGGTGCTATACACTCCCTGGCAAAGTGTCCCATCTTATGACAGTTGAAACACTCTACCTTGGATTTATCATACCCAGCAGTATCATTAGCATTAATGAAAATTTTATTGCCTGTCCTCTAAAAGTACCTCTTTGCCCTCATACTTAGCAGAGAGAGCTGCCACTTCAAATCCATTATTTCCATATCATCTTCATGAATTTGCTCTAAGTCCTTCCATAGAAGATTAGAACCATTGGGATTCTTAACCATGAAAGCATACACAACATTATCACTAAAGCTAGTTGTACTAACTTGAGGACTAGCAGTGTTAACATTAGAGCTAACAGTACTAACTTCATATGCAGGTTTAGCAGTATTAACATCATTAGTACTGCTAGTGCTTGAAGCATTCATAAAGGCTAAGTTTTGAGCACCACGACTTGTACAAACAGA
The DNA here is from genome assembly GCA_026074375.1 of Tanacetum coccineum. Classification (NCBI taxonomy): domain Eukaryota; kingdom Viridiplantae; phylum Streptophyta; class Magnoliopsida; order Asterales; family Asteraceae; genus Tanacetum; species Tanacetum coccineum. The sequence continues at coordinate 17,624 of BQNB010011985.1, forward strand.
TTTCTTTACACTTTGTTCAACAATTTTAAAGTTGTTGTACAAATCATCAATGCTCATTGTCTCAATTTTAGCCTTATTCATCCAGACTACAACATGAGTATACCACTCAGGAGGCAAGCTTCTTAGAAATTTTAAATTTAAGTCTTCTTGAGTGATTACCACACCAAAAATTGCAAGCCTACTAACAATCTTTTGAAGTCTGTTAAAGATAGAGTCAAGAGACTCTGTGCTTGATGCACTAAAATTTTCATACTGTTGCTTCAAAAGTGTCTTCTGTGTTTTCTTAGTGTCTTCATTACCTCTAAATCGTGTTTTGATAGAAGCAAACATTGTTTTTGCATCATTGTACTGACTGAAAGTAAGTTGATGTTCATTGGGAAGAGCCATGAGTAGCAAGCTTCTAGCCTTCACATCATTCTTCTTGTTGGTCTTTTCTTTAGCAGTTACAGGTACTGACATCTTTGTAACAGAAGTACCATTCTCTTGTGCTGTTTGTGGTACAGATACCCATGAGTTACCATTCTCTATGACCTCCCATAGAGCATAGTCTTGTACCTGGAAGTACTGCTTGATTCTTATCACCCACATCTCATACTCACCTAGTTTGAGTATGGGTAGCTTAGCAGTAGTATTACTCTGTGCAGATTCAAATTCCATAACTTCTAGATCAAAGTTTCTCAAAGCAAAAGCTCTGATACCACTTGTTGATCCCAAACCTTGATCGATTCCTTAGCTTGTCTAAGGTTAAATTACCTTGGATAAATCCAAAATAACTTGTTGTAGAAACTTTGTATGTATACTAAAGTGTATGCGGAATCTACACCTTAATATCTAGAAGTATTATGAATAAAACAGTAATTGTGAATGAACAAAGTTATAACCAAACGCTCCAATATTATTAAGATCAATAATACGAGTACTCTTGACTAGTACTAGGGTTTACAACCTTGAAGCTTTTAATCGACTTAACAACTATGAAAACTTATATCTCAACTAATGCCCTAGAGCCTCCTTTTATAGACTAAGGAGTCCTAGTCGGCTTACAACATATACTAAAGATAAACATAAACTTATAGAATATTCTGATACAATCTATTCTATAAATAACTTCTAATCTTCATCTCCAAGTAATCTTTATCTCTGTTATCTCTGACTTCACTTAGCAGTATTAATCTTCTCTTGGCAGTACTAACTATCATAAATAGTATTAATCTTGTGCTAGCAGTATTAACTCAGTATATACTGTTAGTTATAATCCGAGCAGTACTAATTTCTTGACCTAGAAGTACTAACCTGTGAATATTTATTCCCAACAATCCTCCCCTAAACTTGTGATTTACCCTTAAATCTCAAGTTTCTTTTAAATCAAATCTTCTAGTCTACTCTGCTGAGGATGCTTCCAAACACACTATCTTCATTGATTAAGTTGAGATCTGATAAACCTTAAAAGCTTATATGCCATCTCAGTGACATTATAATTCACATAAAGTTTCCATTGAAGCATTCTCATAAGTGTATCTTGTGGAAGTGGATACTTCTTCTCAACTAGCATATGAATGCTTACTTCTCCTAGCATCGAAGAGCGAACCCCACAAGAATCATAGAGTTTCCATTCTATCAACTCTTGACTGTGATGATTTTTCCAGACTACATCATCATCATTTGGTTCAAACATAATCTTCATGTCTCCCCATAGCATTAGATCATCAAAACCTGGTCTTGTAGATGCATACTTCTCATTAAAAAGTCTGTACAACACAATCAAATCTTCTCTATCAAAATCATTTAGCATCTCACTGAAGAACATATAAGTCTTGTAACTTCCATCTGCCCTATGTATCTTATAGTATCCCACATCTTCTTTGCAATAAGATTTCCAACTAACTACTGAAGATTTAACTACCAATGGGATCACACTACTTCTTCAGAATCATAAATAACTTCCTTTTCAATCTCAAAATCCTTAGGTACAAAAGCATGATTTTGATCCCATACTCTTTCAAATATGGGTATAATATCTTCATAGCTCATTCCCTTGAAATAAATATGCTTGTATCCTCCCTGATTCTTCAAATATATACACATATTCTTCCTTACTTCAGCTATAGAGAAAGACCTGTTCTGAACTGCATGATATCTTAGCACATCAGGATCACTCCAATCAATATCACGAGCTTGAGATTTAGCTACAATTTTTTCCCTTTCATCCAACTGCTTTTGTAATTCCAAGGCTTTTTCTAAATCATACCTTTCTTGTTCTTGTCTTGCTGTATCCTTTACTAATTCTTCAGCATGTAGCTTTTGAGCTAATTCTTCATCATGACCTATCTGTATCATCTCTTTCTTCTTGAGTTTCTTTGGAGGCTCAGACTCTTGCATAATAGCTTTACCTTTATTTTTTATTGCACTCATTTTGATATTCACCAATGTTTCAGCAAGAGTTACTTCATCATCGTTATTTTGAGGACTATCAGTACTAAAATCCACTACTTCTGTATCATCACTCTCTATTTTATGCTCAGCTGTGTCATGTGCCTCCCTTTGCTTACTGTTTTTGACCAAGTTTACATTTTCATCTTCATCAATTTCTTTAATCATCCTCCCCTGTTTGGAAGAATCCTCATTATGCAAACTGGCTTCTTCATCCTCTGAGGAATCAACAACTGCACTTCTTCTTTTAAGCTTGAGCTTTTTCTCTAACTTCTTTACTCTTTTAGTGAGAGTGATAAAGGCCTTGTTGTGAATAGCTTTTGTGCTGCTGAGTTCATTTTCCAATGCTGTAACCTTGCTTGATAGTTTTATACATATATCCATCAATTCCAAAAGTTGCATACTACCCTCCCTACTTCGAGATGTGTTACCTTCTCCGAGTGGTGGTTCATTGGGTAAGTTAGATAGCCTTTCAGGCCTAGCCTGAATAGAACTACCCCCATGGTAACGTGGCACCAGGGACCACCTTCTGAGCTAGTTCTTGGAGAACTTGGCCTAGATGGTGTTGCCTTGGTTTGGGTCTTAAATATGTTACCACTGCCCTGCTCTGCTTCTAAGCTAGAAGCAGTAGTGGTAGCCCTCCCCAATCCATCATGCATCTCCTTAGTGATGGCCTCATCTGCAACACTTGATAGAACATTAGACTGAGGTATCCTAATGCCCATTCTTCTTGTTCTGTTCCTGGTTTTCCTATAGGTGATGGATAGATTTTAGAGTTGTGGAGATGTTTCAATGACAGTGGGTGTGTGTTGGGTCCCAACTGGGCTTGTTGGACCTTCACCCGGAGATAATTGTTCATTAACAAGCATTGTTGGAAACAACATTGTTTCCACCCCCAGAAAAACCCATAGATTCCCTCTTTATATTGTTATAAACTTTATGTGTTAGAGCAGAAGCAATATAAAGTCTCTTATGAGGAGTGTTGAGTCTAGAGTCTTTGTTCAAAAACAATTGTAAAAATCCTGGATACATCAAAAATTTATATTTATTCTCTATTTTTTTCACCATACCATTAAAAATTAGTTTAGAAAAATTAAACCTTCTGTTTGTAGCCAGAGAAATTATAGCAATTGCTATGTTACTACAAAACTGTTCCCAGTAAGTTTTCTTTGGACTTAGACAATGAAGGATGATATGGATCAAAAATCTCCATTATGAGGAAAAGTGACCTTTTTGAAAAGTTAATTTATCAAAATCTGTCACATACCCCATTAAAGCAAGTTGTTCAAAAAAATTAGTTGTTGGTAAAGTACTAATACCATCAGCATCTACCAATTTGAGATGTCTCTTGACAGATGCTTCAATAATAGTCTTATCTTGACATCAACTGTTGCATTTATCTCTATTTCTCCATTGTCAAGTGTTCTGGTACTAGTAGTGCGCCAGAACTGATTGATAGGAGAAACATAAATAGTTGGATTTTCAGTTAGAGCATACCTGATGTAGCTACCATTTAGAAAGTCTACTATTTGATGAAGTCCTTACTTCCTTGAGGCTTCTTTAAGAAAGCAACCATAAATTGTGTAGTGTCTCACAGATTTCAAGTTTGCCATTAGAGATTGATGAGAACAGTAAAACTTGATTATGGTTCTGGGTTTTGGTCGATTATGATGGTGTGAGAGTTTGACAAGAGCAATTGAGATAATATAGATGATACTTAAGGGTTTTGATATGTTCGACTGAATAAATAGTGATTTTAACTTGAAGAAATCTTATAAGTTAGAGAAGTATCACGAATTATCCAATTTAATAAACCTATAAGCGAAGTTCGTGGCAAAAATATCTCAACAATTATATTTAATTAATGATAACTGACTTCACTGCTAGTGGAAACGGTAACCTAGCAGTACTAAGTTAACACTAGCAATGTTAACTTTTTGCCTAGAAGTACTAAGTTTGTCTAACAGTAGTAAAACTCTGTTTCCGTTAATCATACAATTAACATGCCTCTATTCATCATAAGCACACTAATAATAATTAGATAGACCTGTGAGAATTCATGAGGATCCATATCTATGTATAACCCGTGAAGGAAAGTTAAACTCTCTTTAGGAACAATGCTCTTCATATCAAAACTGTACATGTTGTCCTTTCTAGGAATTTTAAGAAGTATCTGACTTTCATCAGGCAAAATAAAATTAGGAGATAAGACAAGACATTCAGTGTCAGTAAAAAGGACATAGTTCTTTTTCTGTTGAGACACCAAAAGGTTGCAATTAACTCATGACAAAGTTACTCTTTAAAATTCAAGGCTATTAGTTTTAAGTGTTCCTTTACCAGAAATTCTACCACCATGTGCTCCTCCCCCAAATGTAACATAACCTCCATTAAATTCCTTAAAATTGAGAGATAACGATATGTTCCCAATCATGTGACCCTTGGCTTTCCACTGTCAATAAATCCTGTATGTCATCCTATGTGACTTTGCCCTTGCACATAAAAAATAAGGAATTAGTTTTCTTTAGGAGACCAAGCCTATTCTGACTCTGGATCTGCTTGCGCATCATTGTAGATTGGGTCTTTATAATAAACAAGTGGATCTCTGCTTAGTGATGCACCGTAGGTTTGGTAAGTCTCAAACCCAAATGTGAGGGTATTGAACAACATTTTACCCTTTTTTTACCTAACAGCATTAACTGGTGCTGTATATGGATCCTTGAAGTATTAAGTGCGTGGCCTTTCAGTATGATAGTGTCTCATGGCAATATTAAGCTTTTGATTAACATATCTGCTAGTTAATGCTGTTTACTTATAAAAGGTCCTTTGATCATATGATTGTGCTTGTTTAGAAAAATGTGACATTGATTTAGCACTATGAACTACTGACTTAGGGTGAGCAGTATTAACAGGCCTAAACACTATTGAGTGGTGTGGGCCTGTTTTTTAATTAAAACTACTCTTGGAGTTCATATTCCTATTTTTATGTTTTGTGTACACTAGGGTGTGTGTTTGGCAGAATGTCATTAATCCACCTATTGTAATTATTCCTAGATACCATCCTTTCCCTTTGATGCGTAAATTACAATTAATCTGCACATGGTCAAAACTCTACAAATAAGCTAATCTTTGATTATATATCACAAAACACTCTGTTGATTGACTTCTATTATTTCAATTTATTGATGCCCCTTAGGACTTTGTGATCTATAATCTCAAATAGGATTAAGAAGAGCAAATTGAGGAGTAGTGCATGATTAAGTGAACACGTTTGTTTACCTATACAAGTTTCCACATAGTTAGATTAGATTAGAATTAGATTAGTAGTTAATTAGTTTTAGATCAAACCCCTTTTAAACCCGAGATTATACTTGCTTTCTAAAAAGTATAAAAATAATATTCTCTCAACCCTTAGACCTTAGTGACATTCGATTCGAGCCTACCCATACTATTCCCTTAGAGAATGATAACAACCCCCGAGTCTTGCCTATACTACACTACAACAATTAGGTACACTGCCTAGGGGATTGTAAAACTTTGGTTTGCAATTCACGCAACATCAGAGGATACGTTATCTTTTTTGGCGATATACTTTCTTTTAAATTGAAGACCGGGTTACAGTCTGAAATGACTATAAACCATTGACATGTTTTGAAACAACATTTGAAACTTCTGCTCAAACTTTATTTACAACTACGTGTCATTGTTAAATGACATTTCTAAAGCCGCAAATATTATCGATTTCAGAAGACATGTCAAGAAAAATATATTTGGATTTTTTAGTTTTTCTAATTTTGTATTTTGTTTTTCTGGTTTTATATTTTTCTATTTTGTTTTTATAAAAATTTTCAAAAATGGAAAATCTTTTTGGATTTTTGAATAAGTATATACATAGGATACATGAAAAGTTTACATAATTACTCTTCCTCTGTTTCCGCAAGACGCTTGAGTGTTTCGGGAGTCATACTCTGCATTCCAAGGTGACTGAGGAGAAATTCAAAACGTTCACTAGCTAATGCTTTGGTGAATATGTCCGCAAGTTGATATTCCGTCCTTACAAAATACAGCTCAACCACATCGTTTTCAACCTGCTCTTTTATGAAACGTTATCTGATGTCAATGTGCTTGGATCTTAAGTGCTGTACATTGTTGTAACACAAAGCGATAGCACTTTTGTTATCACAATACAGAGGAATTTTATTAAATGCAAACCCATAGTCTGTCAGCTGTGATCTCATCCATAGGATTTAGGCATAACATCCAGATAGGGATATGTATTATGCCTCTGTAGTTGAGATAGCAGTGCTCTTTTGTTTCTTTAATGACCAGCTGACTAATTTGTCTCCCAAGAACTTAGCACTGCCAGATGTACTTCGTCTAGTGTCCTGACACCCTGCATGATCTGCATCTGCGTATGCTGTTAGTTTAATTTCGGTGTCCTTCGGGTACCAAACACCCATGTTAATGGTTTATTTAAGGTACCAAAAGACCCATTTAACTGTAGTAAGGTGCTTTTCGGTAGGCTTTTCCTGATACCGGGCACACATGCAAACAACAAATACTAGGTCAGGTATGCTGGATGTAAGATGCATAAGGGAGCCGACCATACCACGATAACGAGTAGGGTCAACTGGTATCCCTTGTGAACAATTTGGATCGACATCACCCTTTGAGAATTGATGGGAGAGTAGAAACTTTGACAGCATGTCGTACCAAGCACGTGGAGCCTGTTTTAACCTGTAAAGAGCCTTCTTTAGTCTGTACACGTAGTTGGGATGATCTTGATCTACAAACCCCTCAGGCTGACTGACATAGACCTCTTCCCTTAGCACGCCGTTCAAAAATGCAGTCTTGACGTCCATTTGGTAGATGGTCATATTCTTGTGTGCGACATTTGCTATGAAAATTTTGATGGCCTCTATTCGTGCAACTGGTGCAAATGATTCTTTAAAGTCGATTCCTTCCTCTTGACGGTAACCTTTGGCCACTAACTGAGCCTTATTCGTTAGTACTCCCCCAAATTCATCTAACTTAACTTTAAAAAGCCACTTGAGGTTGATGAGCATAATATGATTAGGGCGAGGTACTAGTTCCTACACTTGAAGTCGATCAAATTCATGATTCTCCTATTGCATGGCGTCAACCCGACATGATTCTTTCATAGCTTCTTCATAGTTCTTCGGTTCGACTTTAGTGAGAAATGCATCAAAGTAGCACCACATAGCATCGGTTTGTAGTTGGCGTCTTGTTAATGTTGATCCCAAACCTTGATCGATTCCTTAGCTTGTCTAAGGTTAAATTATCTTGGATAAATCCAAAATAACTTATTGTAGAAACTTTGTATGTATACTAAAGTGTATGTGGAATTTACACCTTAATATCTAGAAGTATTATGAATAAAACAATAATTGTAAATGAACAAAGTTATAACTAAACGCTCCAATATTATTAAGATCAATAATACGAGTACTCTTGATCAGTACTAGGGTTTACAACCTTGAAGCTTTTTAATCGACTTAACAACTATGAAAACTTATATCTCAACTAATGCCCTAGAGCCTCCTTTTATAGACTAAGGAGTCCTAGTCGACTTACAACATATACTAAAGATAAACATAAACTTATAGAATATTATAATACAATCTATTCTATAGATAACTTCTAATCTTCATCTCCAAGTAATCTTTATCTCTGTTATCTTTGACTTTACTTAGTAGTATTAATCTTCTCTTGGCAGTACTAACTATCACGAATAGTATTAATCTTGTGCTAGCAGTATTAACTCAGTTAATACTGTTAGTTATAATCTGAGCAGTACTAATTCCTTGAACTAGAAGTACTAACCTGTGAAGATTTATTCCCAACACTAAGTGTGAACCTCCTGTAGATGAATCCTCTCACTTACAAACTGATGATGAACTCACTGACAAGGAAGCAAAGCAAGTTAAGGCTAATGATAAAGCTATTCAAATTATTCTTATGGGTCTTCCAGAAGACATCTATGATGCAGTAGACAGCTGTTAAACTACTTAGGAGACATGGTTATGTGTTCAGCAAATGATGAAAGGTTATAATATTGGAGCTTAGGAGAAAAAGGCAAAGTTGTTCAATGAATGAGAAAGGTTTAAATCTACATAAGAGGGATCGATTAAATCTTACTATCATCGTTTCATAAAGTTAATGAATGATCTCGCCAAAAACAAACATATTCCAGGGAAAATTGCTAGCAATCTAAAGTTTCTCAACAATATCCAACCAGAATGGAAACGACATGTCACTATTGTTCATCAAACAAAGGATTTGCATAAAGTGGATTACAGCCAGTTATATGATTTCTTAAAACATAATTAGGAAGAGGTTAATGAACTCATAGAAGAACGACTTGCAAAAACACATGATCCTTTGGCATAGATAGCAAACACTCAGACTCCTTACACATATCTAGTGTTTCACCCAGATCAACCATCACACATTACCTACATGCAAAATACACAACCCAACAACAACTATGTCCAACAACCTTCATTCAACATTAACTACATGCAACAACCAATGCTAAATCCCGAAGACATCTCAGATCCTACAACTATAATGAACATGGTACTTGTGCTTGTGGCTAAGGAATTTAAGTTAAACTACTCTAAACCAACAAACAACAACCAAAGAATTTCATCAAACCCTCGCAACAGGCATATTGCATAGTCGGGTATGAATATGGGTCAAGACAGACAAATGCAAATGGTTGGAGGTAATGGTGGGAATGAGTTTAGACAGTATGCAGGGCAGAATGCAAGTAATTAGATTGGGTACAATGAAGGACAGTTTGCATGGAATCAGAATGGGTATAATGCAGTACAGAATACGGGGCATCAGGTTGCGCAAAATGAAGTTCAGAATCCAGGTATTCTAAATGTTGGAAAGCAGAATGGGCTTATTGTTGTTTCGGGAATTGCAAATCAGAATGGAAATGGAAATGTTTTAGCAGCACGGGCTTAGGGTAATGGTAATGGGAACAATGCAAATCAAATAAGGTGTTACAACTGTAGAGGAATGGGTCACTATGCTAGGAACTGCACAACAAGGCTAAGGAGAAAGGATGTTGCTTATCTTTAGACTCAGTTGTTGATTGCTCAAAAGGAAGAAGCAGAGATCCAACTCCAAGCTAGGGAATTTGATTCAATGGCTGCTGCTACTAAGAATGAAGAGATTTAGGAAGTCAATGCGAACTGCATCTTAATGACCAACTTGCAGCAAGCATCTACATCGGGTACTCGTGCTGACAAAGCTCCCGTCTACGATTCCGATGGATCAACTGAGGTACACCAATATGAAAACGGTTATAATAATAAAATATTTAATATGTTTACTTAAGAGGAATAGTATACTGAGCTACTCGAGTCTACTATTTAACCATCTCTGGTGCAACAGGATGATAGTAATGTCATTTCTGCAAATTCCATTATGGCTCCTAGTGGAGAAGAATTAGAACTACTTCCTACTACTATTGAGGAAACACGTGCTTTCTATGAGTTATTATATAATAATTTAGACCTTGAAGTTGAGAAAGTCAACACGGTCAATTGTAAAACTAGAGAAACAAATGAAAAATTGACCGCTAAACTTGCAAGATATTAGGGAAAAGAAAAAAGTTTTGAATTCAATCATGCAAAATTTGATGAACTTAAAAATGGTTATAGAAAGTCGGTTTACCAAGAACAATGTCTTACTAAAAAGATAAATGCACTTCACTTAAGTTCTGCAAAAACAATAACCACTTTGAATGAGGAAATTGCAAATCTAAATAACCAGCTTTCAAAAGAAAAATCAATTGTTTCCTATCTTCAAGAAGAAAGGGAAAAGTTGAAGAATGATTTCAAAACACGTGAAAATGAGCTTCTTGATAAACTTATATAGTCTGATAAGAAAATCAAGGAATTAAATAACATTTTGGTTAAAACGGATCAATCGATTCAAAAGATTCATATGATTTCACCTAAGCCAGACTCGTTTTACCACACTGAACATAAAATGGCTCTTGGTTATCAAAATCCCTTTTATCTCAAGCAAGCTCAGAAAATGAAACAGAGTTTGTATAATGGAAAAGTGTTATTAGATAAGCATGATCCTCCTGCTGTGTATGATTCGGAGGACACATTACAACTTGCTCAAGAGAGTCGTTTAAAAATGAAACAACTTAACAAAGAAATAAAACCGGCAAATTATGCAAAAGTTAATAACTTTCAGAAGTTTTTGTTTCTCAAACGGCCAAGTCAGGAGAAGAGGTATATTTTTCAAATACTTCCAAAAAAGCCAGTGTTTCTAACACAGTTTCCAAATCAAAAGTCATGCCTGATGATAAATTTTCGGATGATACTCCTTCACAGAGTGTTACACGGAAATTTCTAAATGAGGTAAAAGACACCATTGTGACTCGTCAATGTGTTGTTAATCTAGAATGTCATTAAATGTAAACAATTGGTCGTCTCCTGTTCATATAGAGATTCAAAAGATTTTTAAGGAAGAAATTGCTTCTATCATTAACCAAGTTTACGTAAGAGTAATACATTTTGAAAAAGAATTTTTGAAAGAAGAAGCTAAATTTGTTCGAGACTTTAAATCTCTTGAAAAGAAGCTGATGAACCTCTTGATATGATCAAGGTTTTAGAATATGAAAAAATACGTCTCTTGAGAGCAGTTGTTAGTCAGGATGTTATGTATATCGTGCAAAATATTTCTGTTGTAGATACATTAAATCTACAAACTAAGCTTGAAGGTACGAAAGACAAACTCGAATCTTGTATCATTAAAAAGAAAATGAATATGTTGTTCTTTGGATTAATTGGTACAAAACGTATGAGGAATACAAATTTGATAAAATTTCGTACGATAAAGCTTACAATGACATACAACATCAAATCGAACGGTTACAAGCTCAGTTGGAAGATCTCAAAGGAAAGAGTATGAATACTCAATGTGTATCAAATACCCTTGATCCTTTGTCTCAGAAACTTGATGATGAGAACGTGTCCTTAGAGTTTTAGGTTATGTCTTTAGAAAAAGAGAATGAACATCTTAATTCAATATAGTAGAACCTTTTTGATTATATCAAACAGACACGGGCTCAAACCAAAATCAAAACTGAATCTTTGAAAAAAAACTTAATGATACGATTTATGAAAACGCTAAGTTAAGAGCCTAGTTACATGGAAAGTTTTCTGAACAAAAAGACAAAGTGGAAGGTACGAGTACGAATACTAAGTTTGAAAAACCTTCAACCTCCGAAACAGAACTTTATTCCATAACTCCATTTCCAAAAACTCGGTTTATTCCCAAGGTTGTTGAGAAAAATGATTTGACAAAACCAGTCACTTCACACTCGGTACCAAAAACACAAGAATCAAAAGTTATGAAAAACGAAAAAGTGATTGCCCTAGGAATGTTTAAAATTATCACTCTTAAGAATTCTAGGGTAGACAACGTTGTGCCTAACAAACATGTAAAAGCAAGCGTTAGGACAAAATCAATCACTATTTCACAACCATATGTCATCACTAAGAAAGATGTGAATTCTAACACAAATGGTTTATCTTCTACAAGAGTAGAAAGCACTACTAAGACCAGAAGACCACAGCCTAGGAGCAATACAAAGAATGATAGGGTCCCATCTGCGTCTAAGACTAGTTGCCTCAATAATAATGAAGTTGTAGTAGAAGAACACCATAGGAATTTACTATCTTTAAATAATCAAAAACATATGTCATCTGAATGTAATAACATTAAGCTTGCTATTCGGAATGATAAATCTGAACTTGTTTGTGCTTCTTGTAAGAAATGTTTAATTACTGCTAATCATGATGTTTGAGTGTTTAACTATGTGAATGACATGAATTCTTGTGATCAAAACTAATGTGCTAATGTTTCAAATAAAAAGAAACATAAGGCAAATGTTAAGAAATCTAAGAAGTTAGGTTCTAAAGAAAGACTTGCTTCACCTAGGCCGAGCAAACCTAGAACTTTCCTTAGGTGGTCTCCAAAATTTTGACCTTAGTGGAAATATAATTGAATCCAGAAACTCTGAGTGTAAGTCTAACACATATGTGTGTGATGATGCAAGTGCTTCTAACCCCTAGGAACCTACAAGCAAACAGTTTCCAAACTTTACTTCTTTTCTTGGCAGGTTATCAAAATTTGTTTATAGTGCATCGACTTGGATTGCTTCAAGCATATGACCAGGAATCTAAAGCTGCTCATCAACTTCATTTGGAAGTTTATGGGAACTGTTCTCTTTGGGAATGATCATGTTGCAACAATTTTGGGTTATGGTGATCTTCAATAGGGGAACATCTTGATTACACGGGTTTATTTCATTGAGGGCTTGAGACACAATCTGTTCTCGGTTGGACAGTTTTGTGATTCAAATTTAGAGGTTGCATTCAGAAGGAACACCTGCTTTGTCAGAAATCTATAAGGAGTTGATTTGTTGAAATGAAATTTTTATAAACCTTCACACCATCAACCTTCATGAAATGACCTCTTCATCTTCAATTTGTCTCATGGATCGTGCTACATCAAACAAATCTTGGTTATGGCATCAAGGTTTATCTCACCTAAATTTTGACACCATAAATGATCTCGTAAAAGACAATCTCGTCACATATCTTCCAAAATTAAAATATACAAAAGATCAACTTTGTCCATCCTGTGAGCAGGAAAAAAGCAAAAAGGCACCTCATAAACCAAAACCCATTCCATATTCAAAGAATAGGTTACACCTTCTTCATATAGATTTGTGTGGGCTAATGAGAGTCGAAAGCATTAATGGGAAGCGGTATGTTCTAGTGATTGTAGATGACAACTCTCGTTACACTTGGGTCCACTTTCTCAGATTAAAAGATAAAGCACAAAAAGTGATCAAAACATTCCTAAAGAAAATTTAAGTCCTTCTACAAGCACCAGTCATCATTGTCAGAACCGGCAATGGAACATAATTCCCAAATCAAGTGCCTAAGGCTTACTTTGAAGATGCTGACATCTCACACCAAACGTTGTCTGTCAGAACTCCTCAGCAGAATGGGGTAGTAGAACGAATAAATCGGACATTAGTGGAGGCTGCTCAAACGATGCTAATATTTTCTTGTGCTCCGTTATTCTTATGGGTTGAAACTATAGCTACTGCGTGATATACTCAAAACCGTTCCTTAAATCATAAAAGATTCAACAAAACACCATAAGAGCTTATTAACGATAGAAACCAGATATCTCATTTCTACATGTATTCGGGGCTCTTTGTTATCCCAAGAATGATCGTGAAGATATTGGGAAGCTTGGTGCGAAAGGTGATATAGACTTTTTCATTGGTTATTCTGCTACTTCCTCAAGCATCAATCCACTCATGACAACTAAGCAGTACTTAACCAAGCCTAGCAGTATAAACTTTTTGTACCAGCAGTGCAAAGTTTCTTCAAATAGAGAAAGCGAAGCCCAGCAGTATTAAGTAACTGATCATCATGTTTACCTTCCAACTTCAATCCAAATAGCACTTGTGTATAATCCGCTGCACTTATACACCATTAACCTCTCCTGAGACCATGCAGCTACAGATTAAGCATACAAATGCTTGCCACCAAAAAATTAAATCTACTTACATCAAAAGCTTTAGTGAGCAAATCAGCTACATTATTATCATTGTGTATCTTGACCATTTCCATCAATCTCTTCTTATAGCGTCTCGGCACATCCCAACCTTGCGTTTAAGTGACCCGGCATTCTACAGCCCCCAGAGACTAGTATCGGGACCTCACGACCTTAGGTTTCACAAAACCCACAGGTTTTTCCGTTTGCACAAATGCTTCTATATAACAAAAAATAATCCAAAGTCTTCAAAAGCATATTCTGAATTAACAAAAAGAAGTCTTTTATTCACGACATAATAATAACTATTTACCAGATCTTGGTAACCTTCAACCTTTTAAGAAGGCTGAGCAACATCGGTTGTGAGCCGGCAAGATTCAGCAACCTTTTATCATCACGGATACTTATTCTCCTTACTATGGGTTTTCTTTAGAAGGCTTGTAACATCGGTTGATGACCGCAAGATGCACGCAAACTTTTTAATCAAACCCACAGTTTATTATATTTTTGCTCCTTTTCATCATTTTTTTTTTGATATTGGGAAACGTCTTTTTGAAAATTCAGTAAAAATAATGAACAAAGTCTAAGTGTTTTGCTATACTCACTACATAAAAATATGATTTAAGTATTAATTTCCCAAAGTAGGCACGTTAAAATTAATCGGGTTAGAATCTATGGGAGAAAAGCGACAAATTACATACACATGAGCTCTTAAATTTCCAAAAAATCCATGATTAAGCCATCCCCACTTGTAACTTAACACTACATCATTTTTCGTTCTAAGCGCGAATATTTGCACGAACGCTTAGTCTAACTGTTCGAACAAGCCAGAGCTCAAACACAGCGCTGAATTCGCACTCCAAAATTTATATCTTATTCATACTACAGGAATCAAAATTGTGACAAACACACTTATTTTATATTTGAAAATTATTAAATTTTTACCTACATTTTTTTTGTTGAATTTTGTGGTAAAAAATAGGATTACGTGGTAACAACGGCTGTGAGGCACAATCAAATCGAAGATCCCCTCCCTATAAAAGTCTAAGAATGAAAACATTCGTCCTCAATGTTTACGAAGGGTTTCTTACTAAAATCCTAAGGCCGTTTTATGAATTATGCTTAAAGATAAATGTTAGTCGATTAAGATTAGTGATATCTGTATTCCCAAATGAAGCTGAGGAATATGAAGCTCGTTGTGATCGAAATGACAAAATACTGCGAGCACGAAGAGGCTTCAAAAATCTGGGACAGTCCTGGACAATACAGCACAAAACACAAACATAGGAAAAGAAAAGAGGCAAGCCTCCTCCACAACAACTAAAACTATTCATTACTAACGCTCAATCATACTACTATTAACTGATATAAACTAGGATAATCATTGGTGCCTCCCCGAAGCTCTTGTTTAGGTCACTAAGCATGACCCAACATTCCCTGAATTCTTAGTTGCTCCTTAGGGAAGGTTTGGAGGTCAGGGAATACATATCAGGATAAACCTCCAAAGTAGTGCTTGAGACGAAGACCATTTTACTTTGAAGTTTGGGTTCCCGGAGTTTTGGGATAACACAAACGTGCCATACGGGAAAACTGAACAATGTAAATGGTCCTGACCAACGGTACTTTAACTTGCCGAATAAAATTTTCAGATCTTGTAGGTTAAAGTAGGAGGACTTGATCACCGACTTTGAAAACCGGTTTTTGATCTTGCGTCAATGAATTCCTCTTAGTTTACTCTTTGTAGATCAAAGAATATTCATAGCCTATCACGCAGTTCACATTAAATTCAATGAGTTGAACTGTGGCGTTGATCACGCCGCAGTCTTGAATCAAGTTATGCATGTTTAAGCAGGGCCATATGCTTTGTGTTCAACTCAATCGGTAGGATGAACATGCCTTTCCAAATACAAGCTTGTACAGAGTGCCCGATGGTGTTTTGTACGCTGTACGAAGCCCAGAGAGCGTCCACCTATGTTAGCAAGTGTTTGACATGCTTAAAGGTTAAGGCTGAACACTAGAAACCATCTGGTTTATTAGTACAACCTAAGATACCTCGGTGGAAGTGGGATAATATCACCATGGATTTTATCACCAAGCTCCCTAAGACGTCAAGTTGTTATGATACCATTTGGGTGATTGTAGATCGTCTTACTAAATTTGCACACTTTTTGTCCATGAAGGAAAATGACTCAATGGAGAGATTGACATAACTGTACTTGAAAGAAGTGGTCACGAGACAAGGAATACTAGTCTCAATCATGTGTGACCGTGACGATAGATTTACGTCAAATTTTTGGAGGTCGTTCCAGAAGGCTTTGGGTACTCGTTTGGATATAAGTACTGCTTACCATCTGTAGACTAATGGACAAAGCAAAAGAACCATTCAGACACTGGAAGATATGTTACGCGCTTGCGTGATAGACTTCGGAAATGGTTGGGATAGACACTTACCGCTAATTGAGTTCTCCTACAACAATAGTTATCATACGAGCATCAAGGCCGCACCATTTGAGGCACTTTACAATCGAAGGTGTCATTCACCTGTTTGCTGGGCCGAGGTCGGAGATGTTCAGCTCACCGATCCAGAAATTATTCACGAGACAATCGAAAAAGATCATTCAAATCAAAAGCAGGATTCAAGCCGCTCGTGATTGTCAGAAGAGTTATGCCGATGTGAGGCGTAAGCCTTTAGAATTTCAAGTTTGTGACAAAGTCATGTTGAAGGTATCACCTTGGAAAGGGGTTATCCGTTTTGGAAAATGAGGAAAGTTGAACCCGAGGTATATTGGACCTTTCAAGGTGATAGCAAAAGTAGGAACCATTGCTTATAAACTCGAACTTCCTCAACAATTAAGCAGGGTTCATAGCACGTTTCAAGTATCCAATTTAAAGACGTATTTATCCGACAAGCCGTTGGCAATTTTGTTGGAAGAAATACATATTGATGATAAGCTTCACTTCGTTGAAGAACAAGCAGAGATTATGGATCGTGAAGTCAAGCGGTTAAAGCAAAGCCGTATCCTCATTATCAAAGTTCAATGGAACTCTAGGAGAGGTCCTGAGTTCACATGGGAACGGGAAGATCAATTTTGAAAGAAGTATCCGCATCTATTCACAAAAACCGTACCCTCGACAAGTGCCGCATCTTGAGCCTTGCGGACAAGGCTCCTTTAACGGGGGAAGACTATAACAATCCGTTATTTCATGTCATTTTGCGACTTTATAATATCAATTATTTATTTTTAGACTTTTGCGCGTTTACTTTTAATTTTCATCGTTAAGTTAAATCGCGTAAACTAAAAATCATTGATCCGTTCAAACTATACCTTAAAATATATATAATATAATAAAATATCAAATATATAGTAAGAATAGTCTAAAAGCAGAGTCAATGATACCGAGAAGTAGTATAGAGCTTTCCCGGGTCGTAAATCCCCAACGAGGCTGGAATGGTAAATCGATACGATCGAAGATTTGAGTTTGAAGGAAGGAATGAGTTTGGGAAGTTGAAAAAGTCAAATTAAACAATAACGGACTAAAACGTTTAAGAAAAACCTAAAAATTATGAAATTAAACTAGAAAACGAAGGCCCGAATCCCGAACAAAAGGGGGAAAACCTAAAATCTTTAAAAATAACCTTACGGAAAATTTTTTACTTCTAAAATACTCTATGGACCAAATAACGAAGAATGAAAAAGACTAGACCGAAAACGGAGTTCGTTTGACCCAAAAACGAGTCAAAACAAAAACCCATACCCGGACCCGTTCTTTATTAGAGAGAAAGTTATAAAAATGACCCTACGAAAACTTTTATATTTTTCCTACAAACTAGATGACAAAAGAAAATTTTCTAAAAAAACAAAATATTTTTTTGATAATTGTTGTATTTATTATTAATTTAATAAACTTTTAACTAAATTAAATTATAAAAAATATTAAACGTTTACAAAAAATTCTGAAAAATTTAACAAAAAATACATTATACCCTTATAAAGTTCAGCTAACAAAAAATGACAACTCAACACAGCTTAGAGCAATAAGTCCCGAAGAGAAGCTAAGACCACTATGGCTTATAGCCTAAAACTGTTATATATTTAAAATGCCCTTTGAGTCTTAAACGAAAAAGACCCGCAGGGCGCATGATGGTAAGGTGTGGTGAGTTAGTAAAGGATTAACGTGCGAGTGGATCCCAGGTGGTTTCAGTCATGCTCACCAGGGCCAAGTTGGTCTTTCCCTTCTTTTTTTTATCGAAAACCAAAGAAGCAAAGTTGTTAACTCGTGGTGCTTAACAACTTTGTCTTCTACACTTGTTTGAGATAAGCCCTAAATAAGCTTAATAATAAGCTCAAGTTCGGACAGCAAGCTTAAAAGGGCTTTTAAAGCAAAATTTTGCTAAGGTCCCTTTTGACTGCCGGGTCGGATATAAGCTAAACCAGGATAAAGTCACAAGAAAACTAAACCTAAATCTAGATAAGCGTAAAGAACTAAAATCTTGAAGGCTAATAAGCTATAAAGAGCTATATGACAGAAAGGCTAAATCTACTTACAAGCTCAAATATTACACCAATCTTTGGACAAATAAGCTAGGTTAAAGGCAATAACTGACAAACCTAACTAACTAACTTAAAGTGCAACTAAAAGCTAGCGGAAGAACCTTATAAGAAAAGCTTAAATAAGCCATGGAAGTAAAAATAAGCAATCTTATACTAAGTGTAAACGAAAACAGTTTCAACAGGCATTTTGTGCTTAAAAATAAAGCACAACAAGGCCTTCTAAGGTCCTGAAACTTGAGGGCTATCTAAGAGAGCTAATAAACCTCTTAAAAGCCAAAAACATGGCCCTTAGAACTCACACAAGACAAAGAACAAAGGGCTTAAAAACTCCCCTTGCAACCAGTGGAGATTCAAGCTAGCTTTAGTAGCTTATTTTACACTTGCTAAAAGAGCTGTCAAATAAGCTCTTAACAATAAAATAAGCTTAAACAGATGGAGTATTATAGCAAAGGGGCTTGTGCACCAATTTTCAACTTTTAAAAATCAATTTTACTTGTTTAATTTTGATAGTGAAAAAGGTGTTTGGGGTTTATTAAAACTGTGACACAAAGAGACTTGTGTGAATTTGACCCAAGAAGTCAAAACACCCAAAGGTTTTGACAGGAGTTTTAACACACACAAACCACACCTTCTTTAGCACTTGGACTCAAACTCCCAAGTGCTTATCAAGATAAGCACTTGTTGCCATTTTAAAACTCCAACAGTTTCAAAAATGTTTATAAAAACTTTGAAAAACAGTTTTGACACCAAGGAAAACTTAAAAACAGCTTAAATAACTCTAACAACCTATGCTAAAACTAACTAAATGAACCCAACCCATGCCAAAACCATTTTGACCCATTTTATAAGTTATCCCAAACACCCCTTTACCTTAAAACTGTCAAGGCAAAGTGGCTTTAAAATCTATTTTTAAGCTAAAACTTTGAAAACCTTTTATCTAAAATTCAACTAATATACACTACTTTAAGCTATTTTAACACAAAAGTAACAGCTTATAATAATTAAGCTAGTTTCTCTACTAGCTTAATACACTAATATTTGAGTTTTAAAAGAGAAACTAAGCTTACACAAATTTAACCCAATGAAAACTGAAAACAACTAGATATTAAACCTAAACAAACATGTTTGAAACGGATTTAACAAAATTGGAATAGAAATAAGCAAATGTAAAAGCTAGAATTAAGCTAAAATGAAACTTAAGAGATTAAACCTGAAAATTGTGTCTCAGAACCCAAGCCGACTCTTGTAGAGTGAGGGCTTAAAATCATACACCAATGCCCTTGCCTCTATTCCCTGAGCTAAAAAGCTCAATAAGCTCTTTGTGGCTTATTACTCCAAATAGCTTCCAACATGAACTCAAATGAACATTTATGAACTAAATTAAATTAAAACAGTATTTAAGAGCTTATAACAAGTTTTAAACTGAATTAGAGCTTATTAACAAGAATAGGGTTAGCTCTAAATGAGCTTATTGAGAGCTTATTGAGTAAAAATAGCTTAATTAGTTCATTAAACTTGAGATTACAAGTGCATAAAAGAAAATTAACTTAAAATTACTTTAAAACTATTTAAAAACATCCACTGAAACCTCTTTAAAAACTAACTAACTATCCATAATGGCTTACAAAGCTTTTATAGAAAAACAAGGCTAGAGTCTTGCTTTCTTTCTCTCTTGCTGTTGTGCTTGTTTTGTATACACACAAGAGGGTTGTGTTGTTGTGTAGGGGTTCACCAGACATAATCTTGCCTTCAATCCTTCTTGGGTCATCTTGGTCGTCGAAATGAGCTTAGGGAGTTGTGAGATTGCCAAGTTGGCAATCTTACAGCTGGGAAAGGTAATTGCCATAGGGGTTGGTTGATTTATATGTTAAAAAAGCTTGGAAACTGTGAGTACGTGGGGAGTTTTGAAATGGCGGAAAAATGTTTGTACGAAGTTGGGATGACAGGTACGGGTTTGGGGATGAGGGCAAGTTTTGGTCCTTTATGTTAAAGGTCTTATTCACCCGTCGTCCTTGTTGGTTATATAACTCGGACTTGGCAAAACAAAGCCCCAAGCGTTATAAGTGCAATTGCACCGCACGTCCTTGTTGGTGTGTTAATACTTTCAAAGGACTTGAAAGTTTTAGTCCTTGAGTGTAAACTTTGCCTTCCATGGCCAGTTTTGCCCTTCTCTTTTCTTTTCCTTTTCCCTCTTTAAATATAAGATTTAGGTTGTGGCAATTTAACCCTCAAACTTATATTTTTCACATGTTGCCTTTTTTAAATTTGTCGGGTTGCTTTGAGACTTGACCAGTTGACTTTCTATGACTTTTTGACTTGATTTGACTTTTTCGCGTTCGATTTGGCTTTGTCTTTCACATGTCTTTTCCATTCCGAGTCCGTTTGTCGTTTTGGCTTGTTTTTCGTCTTTTTCTTAGTTACCGTTCCTGCACAATACATTAGCAAACAAGTATATATTTGGCGATTTTAAGTCTGATTTTGGTTATTTAGCTGTTTTAAAGGTAAAAGTATGTGTAATTAAGAACAATACCAAAATCCCTCATACAAGGTATTGCCGGTGTCCTCACATCCCTACCCCACCCAAACACCCCTAAAGCAATTTTATGAAGTAAACATATACAGAAAACTAAGAATCTCAATCCCCCTTTGACTAAAAAAAAAACTTTGGAAAAGTAGCACATCGTCGTCAAGGGAAACTAAAGAATCAAAAGCTTCGACACATTTCCCGTTTTCTCCATTTTTTTTTTTTATTTGTACAACTCACTATCCTAATATTTTTGGATTTTTTCTTCTTTTTCTTCTTCTGACTATCTGTTAGACTTCCTTTATTTTATTATATCAACATTGGATCATAGAATGAGAAACAGTCCAAGGAATAATCACGATGTCCCTACCGATAAATTCAATCGTCCCCGATTTTTCACTAGTTCCAAACCAAGCAATTTAAACAAGATCATTTGTCAATATAAGCTAAATGCTAAGCACTCATACTTATGACTTTTGTGAACTTTTACCTCCCAACATGAGTGTATATTTAATTGAGTTGTAGCTCATTTCAAACCTCAACCCAATAGATCAAACTTATTTCCATAGTCGTGATACAAGATGAATCACGACTCAAATCAACAAACTATTTAGGACCAATTGTAACTTTGATTTTAAAAGAACGAGATTTTTAACTGTAAAAACTTTTTGCAACACTTCATCATTAACTCATAAGATCTTAAAGCTAGGAATGCGTGCTTAGTTTGAACACCTACTTAGGCCTCGCTCGGAATACCCCTAGTAGGATATCACAACCAACGACCGGTGTTCTTAGTTTGAAAACCCACCCCGTTGCTAGCGTAGTGGGAAATCACAACAACACCTTCTTCCTATTATGGCTAAGGATAAGTGTCTTAGTTTGAACCCTCACCTAGACCTCGCTTCCTGGTGAGATATCACAACACACCAAATCCCTAGAAGTAAAGATGTCTTAGTTTGAACCCCCACCTCGTGGTTAGCGGAGTGGGATATCACGACACATCTTTTACTTGTTCCATATAATCAAATTATGCTTCATTGGCAATACTTTTTCATATTTTCCATGATCATTTTGCATTCATACTTTATTCACGCTTCTTTGGCATTTTAACTTTCGAATTATTTAAGAACAGAAAAAATCTCTCGCTTTAAAGAATCAAGTTACAAATTGTTGAAGCTTTCTAAAAACAATGATTGACATTAGTTGAACTGAATGATACGTATGATTAGGTGGATTAGAAACTAATGGAGAAAAAAACCACAATTAACTCATATAAGTTTTCAGAAGAATCTTCTTAGACACATAAACTTATATTTGAACTCTATCACTTCTTGTTCTTTCACTTTATTAAAATTCGAAATCAATCGAATTCAGAAAGCTATAGCCTACAGTGGATAAGTTGAGGAACTAGCTAAGGGCCAACATCTCCCGATCGAGTCAAAAATTATTCTCATTCTACCCATTAGTAAAGTCAAAACTGTGACAAAACACTTATTTTATTTTTTAAAATTTTTAAATTTTTTAAATTTTTTTTTGGTATTTTTGACAAAAAATTGAGTGCTAAAAACGGGATTCGTGATAACATCAGAGCTTGCTAGGCAAAAAATCTAATCGAAGATACCCCCCCATACTAGAACTAAACAATCGTGCCTCGATGGTTCAAAGGGGTTTCCTATGTAAATCTAAGGCCCGTTTATGAAGGGTCCCAAAAGATAAAACGTTAGTCGATTAGATTTGGAATACTGGATTTCCCAAACGAAGCCTGAGATGTGAAACTTTTGTGGATACTAGAGAGGCCTCACAACCGGGGAAATCCCTGACAACAACACAAAGCCACACAAAACCTGAGCAAAAACACGGGTGATGGAAAATGTAAACCTTCTCACACAAAAACACTTATTTATTACTACTATTGATAAGCATGGGGTGCCTCCCACGAAGCGCTTGGTTAGGGTCGCTATGCTTGACCCGTCCCCCGAATTCAATTGTCCCCATGGGGAAACGTTCTTAGATCCGGGACAACCTCGTTTGGTACGTCCGCCTCGCAAAAGTAGTGTTTTATACGATGACCATTCACTTTAAAGTTGGGCCCGGAGTTTTGGGATAACTCGACGGTGCCATAAGGAAAAACTTGGGTTACAGTGAATGGTCCAGACCAACGGGATTTCAATTTGCCCGAGAAAATCTTCAGTCTAGAGTTAAAGAGGAGAACACGATCACCAACGTTGAAAACGCGGTTTTTGATCTTACATCATGTATCACTCTTGTTTTTCTCTTATAGAATCAAAGAGTTTTCGAAGGCTTGATCACGAAGTTTCAATTAGTTCATTCAGATGAACTTCCTGTGATCACCCCCGCAGTTTTTGAACATCAAATTTTATGCTTAGGGCCCATTAGGCTTTGTTCTCTAACTCGATCGGTAAGATGACATGCCTTCCCGTAAACTAACTTATATGAGTACACCGAATTGGTGTTTTGTAAGCGGCAGAATGCCCATAAAGCACCATCTCGTTTTGTCTCCCAGGAGGGCAACAAAAGATTTTCTCCCACGTTTCTCTCAAGATAACGCTTTAAAACCACGATTTGACACCTTCAACTTGCCCACTTGTTTTGTGGGTGATCAACGCGGTGGGAGAGACGGTGAGTGACTCCGATAATTAAGCATGACCTTTGTAAAACTGGTCATGCAAAATGAGTTCCCCGCGATCACATTAAGATAAGCTACGGGGGCACCAAATCGAGAAAAGAGAGTTTTCAAAAAATTACAGACAACCTCGGGTCATCATTGTTGGGGAGCGTCTTTTGCTCAACCCATTTTGACAAGTAGTCAACACCACGCGTAGTACTTGTTCCCCCTCTTGAAGACGGGAACGGCCCCATAAAATCAATGCCCCAGATGTCAAAGATTTCGCAAACTTGGATGGAGTTTTGTGGCATCTCATCACGTTGCGTAATTTTTCCTTGACGTTGACAAATGTCACAACAGGTGACAAAGTCATGGGCATCCTTGTAGATGGTGGGCCAATAGAATCCTGAATCAAAGATCTTTCTTGCTGTGTAATTGGCACCATAGTGTCCCCCAGTGGGTCCACTGTGGCAAGCTTTGAGAATGCTAAAGCTTCTTGCCCCAGAAACACAACTTCCTGATCATATGGTCAGCACAGTTTTTAATAGATAGGGATCATCCCAAAAATAATGCATGACATCCATGAAGAATTATTTTTTGTGGGTATGTCATACTTGATAACGAATTTCCCCGCATGTATTTTGCAAAATCTTGCAAACATGGGTACTATCATCTTTAAGACAATAGATCAAGGTTTCGATGAGGAAATGCTTCATTGATTTCTTTGATCTCGAACTTATCTGGTGAGGATTTCCAGTCTTAAAGATGATCTGCAGCATGATTATCTGCTCCTTTTTGTCTCGAATTTCAATATCCAAATTCGTGTAGCCATAGGATCCACCGCATGAGTCCATGCCTTAGCATCATTTTTGGCAAAAAGATACTTGAATGGCAGAATGGCAGTAATACCCTATCTTTTGGACATCACAAATATGAACGGAATTCTCAAAGGCATACAACCACCGCAACAATATCTTTTTTCGGAATCGTAAGTGTAAGAGGTTGAGCCTCGTTCGATCGATTCCTTGGCAAGCATAGTGTATTAATTTGAAAATGCTTGTTTTTTTTCTTTGCCCGAGGACTGCCCAAATTGCAAAGTCCTATAGCAACGCACATACATTTTCAAAGGGCAAGTCCCAGTCGGGAGCAATTAAGATCGAAGCCTCAGTCAATTTTCTTTTGAGTGTATTAAAGGAATCGATACACTCTTCAGAGAAGAAAAATGGAGTCTCTTTTTCAAGCAAATGAGTCATAGGACGGGCAATTTTTGAGAAGTCCTGAATGAATCGTCGTAGAAGAACCGGGTGCCCAGAAACTACGGACACCTTTGACAGATAGTCGTATGAGGGAGTTTAGCGTACACTTCTACGTACCTAGCTCTATCAACCTCAAGTCCGACTTAGAAAATTTTGTGTCCGAGAACAATCTTCCTTTACCATAAAATGGCTCTTTTCCCATGTTCAAAGATATATTTGGTGTCTTCACACACCGCTACAAACAACATCTTTTCCAAATGGGCTAGGCACGTGGAGAAAGAGTCCCCAAAGACCGAAAAGTCATCCATAAATACTTCCATCATTTTTTCAATCATATCGTGGAAGATTGCCATCATACATCTTTGGAATGTGCCAGGAGCATTGCATAGCCCAAAAGGCATGCGACGATAGGCAAATGTTCCGTATGGGCATGTGAATGTTTGTTGCTTTTCTTGATCATTTTTGGATCAATTGGTATCTAAAATAACCCAGAAGCCATCGAGAACATAGTATTCATTCCTCTAGCTCTTTTTCGAGCATTTGGTCCATGGAGGCAAGTGGGAGAAGTGGTCCTTTCGGGGTAGGACTACATTAGTTTTTCTGTAATCAATACAAACTCGTCGCCAACCTGTGACCAATCCGAGTAGATGTAGTTCATCTCATCATCGTGATGACGGTCAAGCTCCTTTCTCCTTTCTTAGGTAGCATCAGTGTACCGGCTCACCCAAGGCTGTCCGAGATGGAGGTAAATCATCCAAGCGAC
Source organism: Tanacetum coccineum (assembly GCA_026074375.1). Taxonomy (NCBI): domain Eukaryota; kingdom Viridiplantae; phylum Streptophyta; class Magnoliopsida; order Asterales; family Asteraceae; genus Tanacetum; species Tanacetum coccineum. The sequence continues at coordinate 43,404 of BQNB010011985.1, forward strand.
AAGGATTCTTTCAAAACTCCTTACTTATACGTCCATGGATTTTTGGTTTACCCTTCTTTGACTTTGCACAGATGGTTCGTAGTCCTCTTCCATTAGAATTTTGTGAGTACAAAATTCTAGGTTTTAACACCCTTATATCAGAAAGTTTCCAAGCGCTGAACGCTTGTGGGACTTGAGAACCTTGAGAAGAGCTGCCTTTTCCTCATCTTTTAAGTCTTTAGCAATGATGACAGGCAACTTGTCGTCACCTTCTAAAAATGCGTATTCAAGATGGGGTGGCAGTTCCTTGAGTTCAACCTCGGGAGGTTCATCAACGGAAGACTCAACGGTTTTAGCTTCACAGAGTTTGAGTTCTTTCCTAACTCCAGGCAGATATTGTTCTTGATTTGGGAGGGGGGGTGGTGGTTCACTGTTCAAAATTGCTTCTAGAAGCAGGATGTCCCCCTCAGGATCCTGATAAGTGGGATCAACTTCAGATGAAGTTGGATCATCTTCTAGAGCAAGAAACGAATCTGCTTCTTCAAATAAGAGAAAATCACTGTCCCCGAAAGGAGTGAGAGTTGGAGAAGCAGTAGAAACAATAGGCTCAAAATATGGAGTGGGATTGCCACTCGCGATCACGTTTGAAAATCCTAGGACCTCTTGAGAATACTCATCACAAGCCATATCAATGACGTCGATTTTGTTTACCGTCATATGGTTGTAATCAGCTGTGTATTTTGAAGTTTGGTCCAGATCGAATGTGATGGCTTCTTGTGCCAACACGAAGGGTAATCTCACCTCATAAACACTAGCAAAGCATGAACTGTTTACAAAGAAACATCGCCCGAGAATTAAAGGTACTCGGGGGTCTTGGTCAAAATCAACACTACAAAGTCAGCTGGAAATTGAATTTTCCCACATTTACAAAGACATCTTCAGCGATACCGATTCGTTTTTAGAGTGATCGAACGGTCAGTTAGTTTTCTAATGTCATGCATAGTCGGGGTCAATTCAGGAAGAGATAAGATTGTATCCATACAGAATAAGGCATGATATATAAAGCTTCGCACCAGAATCGGCCATTCGATTGTCATGTAGTAATCCCTTAAATTCACATGGAATCAGATAATCTTCCAGGGTCTCCAAGTTTTCTTGGTAACTGGTTTGAGGATGACCGCAGTACATTCTCATCAAAGGGAGTTTTCTTGCCAATTCGCTAATGTTTTCTTTGTTTTCCATCAAAGTTTAAAGTTGAAGCAAATTTAGGCATGAGCATCAAGGTCATCGTAAAGTTAATCCTGAAACTTAATCTCTAAAGATTTCCAATAAAATTTCTCGATTTGGTCTTAGCTTTTTTCCCTTGCGCCATTTCATCCATTTCTTCTTGATGGAAATGAATTGATGCTTTAGGACTGGAGTAAACAACAGAGCAACAACAGGATATACTTTGGGCTCATTATTTTGGATTACGAGAACTGAAATTTGAACAACAGAGTTTGGACGTCTTTTGGTTGCTTCCGTCATTAGCAGAGGTCATCGTGTCCCTTTGACACCTCGGTGTCAGATTAACTGCTTTCGGTCCTTGGATGGAACACCACTTCGGGTAGTGATACCATTTAAATCTTCCTTTGGGTTGGTAACAGTGTACCAGGAGAGTTCTAGAACCGTAAGTAGAAGCTGTATGTATGCAGTAACAAATTTTGAAGCATGTCATTCAAATTTGCCTTTGGGATTGCCAGGTTTTGACCTGGTTTTTGCATGTTTCTCAACACTGCATCATTGGCTGTGACATATCTTTCAAAATCTGTTTTTGACACACCGTGTGTCTGAGGAGCAGGTCCTTGATGAGCTACTGGTTGATTAACTACTGGTTGATGAACCGGAGGTCGATAAATCTGACCTTGGTTGAAATTGTTTCCTCTGTTTTGATTGAAGTTATTTCCTCGATTGAAATTGTTTTGACTATTTGCATGAGGATTCTGAATGGGAGGAAAACCAGGAGGTCGAATTTGATTTGAGACCATCGGAGGTCGATAACCAGAATTAGCTTGGTTGAAATTGGCCGCAGCGGCCTGGGACACATACTCTTGGATATTATCATGGTACATGTTGCTGTTAGTGGCTGGACAGTTTTGATAAGAATGACCTCCCCCACAAGTTACACAACTTTGTTCAACCGCTTTTACGGGGGCGGAAGCTGGGGTTTGGTTCTTTCTATCAAGAATTAATGCCCGAACCATGTCTTTGAGTTCAGCAACATCAGATGAGACTGCTTGGGTGGAAGAGCTGGTACTCATTTTAGCTACAACAGCTTTGTTTCGTGATTGACGTACCTTAGACTTGCTCTCGATGATTTTTAAACATTCTCTAGGCATTATGTCTAAGAAGTTACCACCGGCAGCTGAGTTCAATGAATCTTGATCAATTGAGTTGAGGGAATTGTAGAATGTATCGAGTTGATGCAATTCTGAAAACCCATGATGAGGGCATCCCCTTAAAAGATCATTGAAACGATCCCAAGCCTCATAAAACGTCTCATCAAATTTTTGCTGAAATCTCGTGATTTCATTTCTGAGATTTGTCGTTTTAGAGGGAGGGAAGAATTTGTTAATAAATTTCGAAACAAAAAATGATAAAGGGTGGGGGGGGGGGGGGGGGGGGGGGGGGGGGGGGGGGGTGGGGGGGGGGGGGGGGGGGGGGGGGGGGGGGGGTGGTATATAAAAAAAAAAAAAAAAAAATATTGTTTTGGGTTTGGGGGGGTTGTTTTTATTTTTTTTTTTAATGTTAATCCATGTTTCAATAGTCCGAGGGGTTTCTTTTCTACATATCCAGGCTGCCCTTCGAGTAGAAAACGAAAAAAGCATAGTTAACCGACGTAGTTGGGTACGTCAGAATTCTTCATTGTAAAGTGATCTTGTTTGTAAATAACGATTGAGCATTGGGTCTTCTTTATCATTTCCAAAAAATTGCTTGTTTTGGACAAGATTTAGAAGACCATGCTGATCTCAAAGTTTATTTGCGGTGAGTTCCGGAATAACTATCGCATCCTCGTACCCCTCGTGGGTGCTTCGAGAAGTTTCGCATAGTTACGATTATCAGCCATCGTAACTATGGGAGGATTATCAGGTTTCTCAAGATTGGATGATTCAACAGAAGGCTGACGGACAGGAGGTTCTGGAACTGAAATACGGGCTTGAGATCGAGTGCGCATGCACAAAATAGAAATACAAAAAGAAAATTTACACTAAATTTTTTTGGTTTTCTAAAGATTTATTCACAATTGATTTTAACGGACAATGAGATAAGACAACTTAAACCAAATAATCTACTTACTTCACGGTAGCTCTCAAAAAGATAAACGCACAGGTGAGCGGAGGAGTAGGAATAGCGCGAAGCTTATTTCTCCTTTCGGGTCGATTCTAGGAACAACCCTCACTTATACCCACTTGATAGTTTGTTTTAAATTTTCAGGTGAGCGTACGTCGTAAGAGACACAAAAGTCGAGTTTTTAATCTTTTTGTTCGAATTGGTGGAACCAACAAGTTCACCGAACTTATTAGATAATGCCTCAGTTAGAATATAGATTTTGGTATTTACCAATTGTTAATTTTTTATTTCTTTTTTATGGACAATGTTTTTATATTTTTGGTTTTTTTTTTTTTTTTTTATCTGATAATTATACTAAAAGAAATGAAAAATATTTTTGTACTTTTTTATATTTTTATAATAAAAGAAAATATTCACAGTTTCAAACACAATTTGTCAAACGTAACGATAGACGGTATCACAGCCTCCCCGGCAACGGCGCCAAAAATTGATTGGTTGGATTCACACCGTAAATATATATAATATATAGTAAAATATAAAATATATAAATAAGTGTAAAAACCAACAAGATCAATGAAACCGAGAAGTAGTATAGAGCTTTCCCGGGTCGTTTTATTCCCCAACGAGGCTGACTGTAAATCGAATTACGGATCGAAAGATTTGAGTTTGAAGGAAGGAATTGGTTTGGGAAGTTGAAAAAGTCAAATTAGATAATAACGGACTAAAACGTTTAAGAAAAACCTAGAAATTATGAAAATAAACTAGAAAACGAGGGCCCGAATCCCGAACAAAGTTGGAAAACCTAAAATCGTTAAAAAATAACCCTAACGGAGAATTTTTCTCACTCTAAACTACTCTAATGGGCACGAATAAACGAAGAATGAAAAAGACTAGACCGAAAACGGAGTTCTTTGTGAACCCAAAAAACGAGTCCAAAACAAAATCCCGTCACCCGGACCCTTCTTAAAAAAGAATATTATAAAAATGACCTTAACGAAAACTTTTATATTTATCCTATCAAACTGAGATGAAAAAGAAAATTTTCTAAAAAAGCAAAATATTTTTTTGATAATTTTTGTATTTTTATGAATTAAATAAACTTTTAAATAAATTAAATTATAAAAAATATTAAACTATTACTAAAAATTCTGAAAAATTTACAAAAAATACTTTACCTTAATAAAGCTCCTAACTAAATGACAAACACAACACAGCTTAAGCAATAAGCCCCGAAAATAAGCTAAACAGCTTATGGGCTTATTAGCCTAAAACGTGTATATATTTAAATGCCCTTGAGTCTTTAACGAAAAAGACCCAAGGGCGCAGTGGTAAGGTGTGTGAGTTATAAAGGGGATGTATCGCTTGGTCCCGGGTTCGAGTCTTGCTCACCCGGGCCAAGTGTCTTCCCCTTTTTTTTTCGAAAACTCAAGAAAACTCAAAGAAGCAAAGTTGTTAAGCTCGTGGGGCTTAACAACTTTGTCAACTAGAGCTTTTGCTGAAAAGCAATGAATAAGCTTATAAATAAGCTTAAAGTTGACAGAAGTGCTAAAAATGCTTATAAGCTAAAAAAAAGCTAAGTCTTTTTAGACTTAGGGTCGAATTAAGCTAAGACAAAAGCTAAAATAAGCTAAATGGTCTAAACTAAACTAAATGAGCTAAAAAGGAAAGGAAAAGCTAAACTAGATAAGCTGTGGAAGCTTATTATGGCAGAAAAGCTTAAAGAAAGCTTAAAGGCAAAAATTGCTTAACTTAGGCATTCAAATAAGCTAACAAAAGGGGAATAAGCAAACTAAACTACCTATCTAATCTAAATAAGCTGTAAGAACACAAGGGAGCTTATGGAATAAGCTCAATAAGCCAGAATCAAAAGATAAGCAATCCCTCAGCCTAAGGGGCTCAAAAACAGCCAAAGGGCATGTTTGGGCTTAAAAATAAGCCATCAAATAAGCTCTTCAAGGGCTGAAACTTTGAGGGCTTATACAAGAGCTTATAAGCTCTTAAAATAAGCCAAAAACTTGGGCTTTAGAACTCAACAAGACAAAGAACAAAGGGCTTAAAATCTCCCCTTTGCACCAGGGGAGATTTAAGCTTAGCTTTAGTAGCTTATTTGACAGCTTGCTAAAAGCTGTCAAATAAGCTCTAAACAATCAAATAAGCTTAAACAGATGGAGTGTTATAGCCAAGGGGCTTGTGCACCAATTTTCAGCTTTTAAAAATCAATTTTACTTGCTTATTTTTGATAGTGAAAAAGGTGTTTGGGGTTTATTAAAACTGTGACACAAAGAGTTTGGGTGAATTTGACTCACAAAGTCAAAAGGGCAAAGGTCTTGGACAGCCCTTTTTTTAACACACAAAACTCAAACTTTTTGATGCATAAACTTAAAATCCAAGTGCTTAACCAAATAAGCACTTGGTGTTTTCTTTAAATCCAACAGTTAGCACAATGAGCTATAAAAGCTTTAAAATTCAATTTTCACACTAAAAATCTTTTAAGAATAACTTAAAACTAGCTTAAAACTTGAGTTTAAACCAACTAAATAACCTTAACCCAAAGTCAAAACCATTTTGACCCGTTTTTACCCTTGTGCCAAACACCCCTTTATGTAAACTGTCCCAACTAAAACAAGCTTAAAAACTGTTTTAAAAACTAAACAAGCTAAAACTTTTTATCTACTCATACTAATTTTCAACTAATTAAGCTACTTGTTTAAGAAAACCTATAGCTTATTAAGAGAATTAAGTCACTTTCTCTCTTAGCTTATACTACTAACTTGGCAGTTTTAAGTTATAAACCAAGATTGCACATATCTTTTCAATGAAAACTTAAAACACATAAATAACAAGTCTAAACAAAATGAGTTTGCAAAGATTTGAACAGGAGTTAAAAATAAATAAGCTAATGCCTTAAGCTAAAAATTAAGCTAAATGAAAGTTTAGAAATGAAACCTTGGTTTTTGTTGTCTCAGAACCAAGGCCACTCTTTCTGAGTGAGTGGCCTAAAAACCCTGTCCTAATGGCTCCCAAAGCCTCTAAACCTGAGTCAAAAGCTCAATAAGCTAAAATTAGCTTATTTCTTCAATAGCTTCCAAAATCAAAATCAAATGAACATTTATGAACTAAAATCACATGAGAACAGTATTTGAGAGCTTTTAATAGGTATTAAACTGAATTTGAGCTTATTAACAAGAATAAGCTCAAATTAGCTTATTGAGAGCTTATGAAGTAAAAACGGCTTAAATTTTCATTAAAACTGAAAATTACAAGTGCATACAAGGAATTAACTTAAAAATACTTTAAATTACTTTAAAAACTACACTCAAAACTACTTAAAACTGAATTAAAAAAACTGAGTTTTGCCACAATGGGCTTACAAGGCTTTTATAGCCAAAAATAAAGCTAGGTCTTCTTTTTCTCTTTCTTCTTGCTGTGCTTGTTTGTAGACACACAAACACAGGTGTGTTTGTTTTGTGAGAGGTTTAAACCTCTAATCTTGGCCTTTAATTCTTCCAAAGTCCATCCTAGCCGTCGAAATAGGTCTTGGGGGGTGTGGGATTGCCAAGTTGGCACATTTGTTGCTGGGAAAGGTGGTGGAGGAGGGGGAAATTGATTATCCATGGAGGTGGTGAAGGTTCATGGGGTAAAAACGGGTTAAACAACCCGTGAGTTGTTTGGGAGGGAAAAACGAGCGGGAAAAAGGAGTTGGGTTTGTAACAGAGTGGGGGTTTGAGAGTTTGGCAAATGGTCCCTTAGGTTACTTGTGCATTGTGCACTCTCGGTCCCTGTGGTTATATATCTTTTGGGGGATTGGCAAAACAAGTCACCAAGAGTTAGATAACTCTTGCACCCCACCGTCTTTGTGTGAACAAGTTAGGGGGGTTGGCAGTTTTGCCCCCCACGTGTCACTTTGAGCAAATTGCAATCCTAGCCAAGTGCCGTAGGGCCGGCCTATTGTAGATGTTCCTTTACATCAATGTTTTCCTTAAGACCTATATTGCTCTCCTCCTGTTCTTGTAATGTATAGTTATGACGCTCCTCGTTGTTACGGCGCACTAAACCCCCATAAAACAAATCCATTTGACACACAATCTATCCAGATCACAGCGCCCATCCACCCCCCTGAAGTTCTTACTATTTCTTTTGCATACTTTCGGACGCCCCCACGGCCTCCCGGGGTTGACTTGGTTTGGACCTTGACTTTGACCAGTTGACTTTTCTGTTGAATTTTTGACCTTGATTGGACTTTCCGGCTAGATTTTGGCTTTGTCGTTCACAAAAAATAAATAGTCTTTTTCCATTCTGAGTACGGTTTTGTCGTTTTGGCTTTGTTTTTCGTGTCCTTTTCTTTGGATATGTTACCTCGCCCAACAATACATTAGCAAAATACAGCATCATGATTTGGATTTTAAGTCCTGTTTTTTTGTTTGGTTATTTTAGCTCGTTTTTAAAGGTAATAGGTATGTGTAATTAAGCACATAACAGTCCCCTGTGTGGGCCTCTTGCATAATTGTAAGAGATTGTAGCTTTTAGTGCGATTTGGGACATATCACTTGAGTTTAGTTCAAGATTTGATGGTCTCCATAGAACTTGGATAAAGTTATGCAAATTTAGTTTTCTCTATTTTGTATCAAGTGTTATTATGGATCATTATGTTGCATTCTCGAGTTTCCGCCCTTGGTCGGGGGGTGTAACTTACTGGTTGATCTTGAACATGAACTAAATTTAAAATTAAAATACTTCAGTATGGACCGTTTGAGATACAAGAATATGCAATTTGTATTATCAGGTAAGGGAACACGTGTGTTGCTAGACTTGATTTGTAGAAATGTTTAACGCATTCTCTAGTGAGGTCAGCTAATGAGATTCAAATGGTATCAGATCCTATTACCGAATTTAGTGGTTTGCCTATTCCAGCTGGCGAAATAAGCTTTGGCTCAGGTGCCGAACTTCAAAGGGCGGTATGTACTTTAACTTCACATTTATCTAGAAACCAAATATGAAGTATATATATTCCATATATAGTTAATTTCTTATAAAATATAAAAAAAAAAAAAATAAATAAAAAAAATAAATCCTACTAAGTGGTCTATTCGTGGCAGCAGATTGGACTGGATCAAATGGCTTAATGATCGGTTTCGCGGTGGACACCAATGCTGACAATATGCTAATGAAACCACATCACATCTGCCTGTGAAGTAAATATGTTCGATAAATCTTTTTCATTCAAGTCATCTTCTAATGGTAACCCAAGGACATGATTACGGACAAATCACTCAGAGCTGACGTTTGCCCTTTTACTTCCACTATCTTATCATCATAAAACTAGGTCATATCTTAAAACGATCCCGCTGAATACATGTTAGTCACAATGTTTTAGGTATGTCTATCAATCAATCTTATGTTACCTAAGCGAATACTCCAAAATTTTACACCAGACAAATTATGTCTGTATTCAGTCCCCAATACTATATTAGAAGAAATTGATACATATGTATACATATACTTTGTCTGTATAAACAGTTTATTCCTACATTACATGCTGATTGCAGTGCATGAAAAGCTTACCGCATAATTTAGCACATCACAATGTAGGGGTTGGTAGAGCTCATTCTAACCTTGATAGTAATGGTTCTTCAAGGGATGCATTTGATATTATGCCACTCAACGGTATTTTTAATCTTTTATTATGTTTTCACCTTATGAATTATGATCAATCTCATAAAATTATTTTTCACTTCATTTTCTGTAGACGTTTCAACATTAGAGACAGCAGGCTTGATGTGTGGATTTCGTTATGGATAAATTCATTAGTTCACATGTAGTTGAAGTAACGGATTCTAAGACACGCTATATCTTAATTTGTGGAAGAAGATATTAGCAAGAGAAAAGTAAGAGATGTTCAATATGAAGGTGATCTACAGTTTGTATGTTCATTCTTGTATGATGGCCATGTATGTAAGGAAATATGGTTAATAATGGGGGGGTAAATATCGAGACTATCTTCATTGGATGGTATGAAGTGAAATACCATGGAGTCTGTTACTAATTGGCCTTGACCACAATCGTGTTTTTACTTCTGGTGGGCGTTTGGGAGTAGTATATGGACGAAACTTGAGAAATAATGTTACACAGCTTGTTTAATAGAACAACGCAATGAAAACGCAGAATTTAATACACTAATGAACCTGTATTGAATTTTTTGATTTACAGAATTCGACCCATATATATACTTAGAGAATCGGTACCTTCATGTCTGTTGAACAAAGGGACATGCCGATTCCCTCAAAAGTAAAAGATACGACCCTATTCTAAATTTTTTATAACCCTATATAATGTCGGATCTATAAACCCAGCCCATTACTAACTATCTTGGTGTACAAATTTTCATATCAATAGTACTACCATTTATCTGGTGCTCATGAAATGAACTAAATTAACATACTTCAGTATTGACCGTTTGAGAATACAAGAATTTTGCAATATGTATTATCAGGTAATGGAACAGTGTGTTGCTAGACTTGATGTAGCAATGTTTAACGCCATTCTCCGTGAGTCAGCTAATGAGATTCCAACTGGTATCAGATCCTATTACCGAATTTAGTGGTTTGCCTATTCCAGCTGGCGAAATAAGCTTTGGCTCAGGTGCCCAACTTTAAAGGGCGGTATGTACTTAAACTTCACATTTATCTAGAAACCAAATATGAAGTATATATATTCCATATATAGTATAATCTTATAAAAATCCTACTAAAGTGGTCTACTTTCGTGGCAGATTGGAACCTGGTCCAAATGGCTTAATGATAGGTTCTCGGTGGACACCAATGCTGACAATACTGCTAATGAAAACAACACATCAGCCAGTGAAGTAAAATGGTTCGATCATCTTAATTCATTAAGTCATATTCTAATGGTACCCAAGGACATGCTTACGGACAAATCAATCAGAGCTGACGTTTGCCTTTTACCTTCACTATCTTATCATCATAAACTATGTCATATCCTAAAATATCCCGCTGATACATGTTAGTCACAATGTTTTAGGTATGTCTATCAATAAATCTTATGTTACCTAAGCGAATACTCCAAAATTTTACACCAGACGAATTCTGTCCGGATTCAGTCCCCAATACTATATTGGAAGAAATTGATACAGATGTATACATGTACTTTGTCTGTATAAATGTTTATTCCTCATAATGCTGGATTGCATGCATGAAAGCTACCAGCATAATTTAGCACATCACAATGTAGGGGTTGGTGGAGGTCATTCTAGCCTTGATAGTAATGGTTCTTCAAGGGATGCATTTGATATTATGCCACTCAACGGTATTTTTAATCTTTTATTCTGTTTTTACCTTATGAATTATGATCAAATCACTAAAAGATTTTTCGACTTCATTCTTCTGTAGACGTTTCACCATTAGAGACAGCAGAGCTAGATTTGTGGATTTCGTTATGGATAAATTCATTAGTTCACATGTAGTTGAAGTAACAGATTCTAAGACACGCTATATCTTAATTTGTGGAAGAAGATATTAGCAAGAGAAAAGTAAGAGACGTTCAATATGAAGGTGATCTACAGTTTGTATTGTCATTCATGTATGTGGCATGTATGTATGAAACTATGGTTAATGAAGTAAATATGAGACTATCTTCATTGGATGGTATGAGTGAAAAGACCATTGGAGTTGTTACTAAATTGGCCTTCGACCAAATCTTGTTTCTTACTTCTGGTGGTGCGTTTGGAGTAGACAATATGGGACAGAAACTTGAGAAATAAAGTACACAAGATTGTTTAATAGAAACCGAATGAATAACGCAGAATTTAATACACTAATGAACCTATATTGAATTTTTTGATTTACAGAATTCGACCCATATATATACTTAGAGAATCGGTACCTTCATGTCTGTTGAACAAAGGGACATGCCGATTCCCTCAAAAGTAAAAGATACGACCCTATTCTAAACGTTATAACCCTATATACTAAACGGATCTATGACCCAGCCCAATACTAACTATCTTGGGTTTACAGAATTTTCATAAAAGTACATACATATACTACCCCTATCTTTGCTTCTATAACATTAATGGTCCAACATTCACCCCCCTAATGTTATAGACGGCAAAGTCTTCAATTCTTCAAAGTTCTTTTATAGCAATGGTGCAGCAACTACTGGTTCATCATCTTCGTATTGTGCGAAGTTAACTTCTTCCTCCTTCCTTGTGCATTCATGTTTATAGTGTCCAAATTTGTTGCACTTGAAGCATTTTATGTGATTCTTATCCTTTTGTAGTTGATTACCTGATTCGACTTCCTATAACCACAACGTTCACAACTATACTGTTTTTCTTGTTCCTTTTCGACTGTTTTGGTGTATAGAAGTCTATCATGTACATCTTCTTCCTTGGTCTCTTAATGCGTTCCTCATAGGCTTTTAATCTTTCAGTAGCTTCTTGAAATGTCATGGTATTAAGATCAGCAAATTGTTCAATTGCAGCAACAATCTGGATAAACTTTGTTGGGACAGATCCTAGAAGTTTTCGAACCAATCTTTTATTTTCAATTGTGGATCCAAGATTGCTTGCTTGTGACACGAGTTGACTAATCTTTCTGGTGAATTCATCAAGTGATTCAGAGTCTTTCATTTTCAAGGTTTCAAATTCTGATTCTAATGTTTGTAGTCTAGCCTCCTTGACTTTGTCTATACCCACGAATCGAGCCTTCAAGTCCTTCCATATATCAGCAGCGTTCGTATGATGAGCAACCTGTAATATGAGTTGTTCGGGCAAGGCTTGAAATAGATAAGCAATAGCCATTGTGTCTGTCTTTGTATCCACTTCTCCTTTTGGTTCGAGTGCATCCCATATTCCATAAACATTAAACAGTGCTTTAATCTTTACGGCCCAAATAGTATAATTTGTAGAATTCAGAATCGGGCATTGGAATGTCATTGACATCCCCCCTTCATCTTTCTTTGATGTTTCACCGGTCATCCCTTCTTTAGAGAAAAAACCCTTTTCTTTCTTGTTTGCGGGGCGAATCAACCAACTGTCTTTCGCATTTCTTTGGTTTTCTAATTCCCGGGCAAAACTAACAAACTTTTTTCTCCTGTTTACGGGGCGAATTAAACCAACTGTCTCAGCAGTCCTTTGGTCTTATAATTCCCGGGCAAACCTAAATCTTAATCGGCTTGGGTTCTTCCTTGTTTTGGTTTTGTTGTTGTGACTCCAGAATTTTAGTTTTGCTGTTGATGTCGTGTAATCTCTTCCTTGATCATTCCTTTGGCTCTGATACCACTGTTACTTAATTGGCCTTCGACCAAATCTTGTTTCTTACTCTTGGTGGTGCGTTTGGAGCAGACGATATGGAAGGACTTGAAGGCTCGATTCGTAGGTATAGACAAAGTCAAGGAGGCTAGACTACAAACATTAGAATCAGAATTTAGCATTGGAATGTCATTGACATCCCTCCTTCATCTTTCTTTGATGTTTCACCGGTCATCCCTTCTTTAGAGAAAAAACCCTTTTCTTTCTTGTTTGCGGGGCGAATCAACCAACTGTCTTTTGCATTAAAACGGTTTATACCGTTATCTAAGACCCAACCCAATACTAACTATCTTGGGTTTACAGAATTTACATAAAAATACATAATACATACATATACTACCCCTATCTTTGCTTCTATAACATTAATGGTCCAACAAATCTGTCACTACTTCGTGGTAATTAGCGATGTATTTCGCACGGAAATTTAGTCAACTAGTTGGTGTGTAAAATGTCGCTAATCTGTGAAAAAATTCCCATAGACTCTTTCCCGTGAGAAAAATCAGTGGAAAAACCCGTTTGTGTAGTAGTGATACTTTGTTGTAGTGCCATGCATATAAATGGAAAGAGTTTATTTTGATAATTAAACACATATTACCTTTTGCTATACATATTTTGTGATGCATTTTCATTTCACCACATATGCTATTAAGTAGTATACCTAAAATGCGCATTCGATAATTCAAGATTACTACTAATACTCAAGATTTGATCTAATAATATTTTACTCCATAATACTACGTTATGTTATTTCACTTATTTGGCCTTAATACACTGCTAGCTTTTTAAGAAACATATAATTTGTAACCGACAATAAATTAATGTTAAAAATGTAACTCTAGCCTTAAAATAGTATTACAATGATATTATTCCATTTTTATCAAATTCTTTTAACAATCAAATGAAACATAAATAATAAGATCATGTATAATTCAATGAAAGATATGTTTCTTGTAATAACCAGCTAGAAATGAAAGTATAAAAAACACCAAGACATGTTAATTACCCTTGAAAATATATGTTAAAGTGTCAGAAAAAAAGAGCATGAAGGCGCATTTCTTGTTACTTTTTGTTCTTGTTTTGGTTCTTCATATATGTGCGTGTAACTCGAGTTACATAAACTATGGCGAAGCGTTATGGAAATCAATATTGTTTTTCGAAGGTCAGCGTTCTGGTTACTTACCAAAGGATCAGAGAATGAGTTGGCGAGGTGATTCGGGGTTAAACGATGGTGTGATGGGAGGATATTATGATGCTGGAGACAATGTCAAGTATAATTTTCCAATGGCGTTTAGTACTACAATGCTGGCTTGGGGTGTGGTTGAGTTTGGTGACATGATGCCGCCTTCGGAGTTGAGGAATGCTTTGGTGGCGATTAGATGGTCCACGGATTATTTGCTCCAGTCTGTCCGCCAAAGAGGAAGGATTGTTGTACAGGTATCATTTTGGTTTTATTTACGTGACAAGTTTTATGCACGCAAGTTTTGAAATGATAATGTATCTCTTATAAATATGTATTAGATAACTAGAAAATGTGCTAATCTAAAAGCCCTTTAATTTTTGTAGGTTGGTGATCCAGTTAAAGACCATGACTGCTGGGAAAGGCCAGAGGACATGGACACAGATCGGACAGTATACACAGTGCATGCACCAAACGCTGCCTCAGATGTTGCTGGAGAGATGGCAGCAGCTCTAGCCGCTTCATCTATTGCATTCAGGCAGTCTGATCCCCTATACGCAAACAAGCTCTTAAGCACAGCCACAAGAGTTTTTGGTTATGCAGATACTTATAGGGGGGCTTACAGTGATAACGCAGACATCAGGAGGGGTGTATGTCCATTTTACTGTGATTTTGACGGATATCAGGCAAGCATATCTCTATATACATGTATATATCTCGTGTAGTTAGTGATCGATTCTAATTTAAAATATATTTTGGCAGGATGAATTGTTATGGGGAGCAGCATGGTTACGAAGAGCATGGAAATTAAGAAGAAAGTCACGTAGTGATAGCTATTTGGATTATATACAACAACACGGTAAAACATTTGGTGCTACTGATAATATTTACGAGTTTGGTTGGGACAATAAGCATGCTGGCCTCAATGTTCTTGTTTCTCAGGTATGGTAAACCAAATAGTACGTTTTTAATGATCTGTTAAAATCGTGGTAACGAACTATATATCTTTGATTCTGATTTTCAGGAATTTTTAGAAGAAAATTTGTATGATTTTGAATCTTACAAAGTTAACGCAGATAGCTTCATATGCACACTAGTACCAAACTCGTCTTACCCTCACATTAAGTACACTCCAGGAGGCCTAATATATCGTCCTGGTGGATGCAACTTACAGCATACTACTTCACTCACATTCCTCATGTTAGTTTACGCCAAGTACCTAGAACAGTCATCAAAATCAGTAAACTGTGGTAGCGTAAGTGTGGGGCCCAGTTACATTCGCCAAATGGCCAAACGTCAAGTTGATTACATCTTAGGGGATAACCCCAAAGGAATGTCATATATGGTAGGGTACAGCAATAAGTATCCACAAAGGATTCATCATCGAGGCTCAGCCAACCCGTCCATTAAGCACCACCGCAGACCTATTAAGTGTAAAGAGGGAACCCTTTATTACATGTCGCCATACCCCAATCCAAATCTTTTGGTTGGGGCGCTTGTTGGTGGTCCTGGAGAGGACGATGAGTTTGCAGATGATCGAAATGAAGCTTCAAAATCTGAACCTACAACGTACGTTAACGCACCATTTGTTGGTGCGTTAGCATACTTTGCCGCTAACCCAAATACTATTTAAACATATGAAATTTAGGGATTGATAGGTACATGTTTTACTTGTTTTAAAGTCTCGCATCATATTTTATGACAAGATTCATGAGACACTTTTGCATTAGTTTGTTAGTTCAATGTATGCATGGTTTCTAGTTTTCAGTTTTTGCACCCAATGGGTTATTTCATGCATGATTTGTAACTGCACGATATTGTCAATTGTGATAATCGATATAATGAAACGGCTATTATTTTGCAATTACTTCTTTACTATTGTAGTCAAAGACATGAAAGCTTTGGTAATTCAAAACTATTAAAATGATGATGTGTCTAACATGAAAAATTCATGACTTGTGCAATGCAGATGTTCTAAGAGCACCCGGTGAGGGTGCGCTGTACGCTAGAACGTATGCTTATAACGCGGCCACCATACCTCTGGTCGCGTTATATATATACTACAGGTTTTGCAACTATGGACTTAATATGTAATATTTTTTGTGCACTCAACAATATCTTGCTGTTAAACAAAAACACCCTAGTTCTCCGATATCTTGGGGCGATTTTGGTGACTTGACGATTCACGATCTAGCACCTTAAATTTTCCGTTTCATGCATGCAATTAATCGTAAAAAAATCTAGATTAAATTGGTATTATTAATGTGGTGGTGCTGTTTATAGATCTTAAGAAAACCATTTCACAAAGGTATGTGTTATTTGTGTCTTCTTTAATTTGTGTGTGTGCTTTTTGTATCACAATATTGTGTTATTTTTTAAGTGGTCACGCCAATCTCCTGAAAAGGGAGGGCTTTACCCGGTATGAGTCTGTGTGGTGATAGGTTCAAACCCCATGGATTAGTTGGTCAAAAGATCAGAAACCATGGTTACCCAAAAAAAACTGTGTTATTTTAGATGGCAAACATAGCCAATGTTTGCTCACATTTATTTTAGATATACAAAATAATATTAGAAATGATGTTCGTAACAAATAATACACAATCGTTTGGGGTTTGGAACCTAGCTAAGTTAGACGGCTCTTTCGCGGCCCGATTTATTGTTTAACAATATAAAATGTTACTATGGGAAGATAAACTCGGAATCTCAAATATAACATAGATTAATGATGTTGTCGTGAATTTTTTGATATAAAAACATGTGTAATAGACAATATTTGCTTTCAAATGTCCCTTGGTCACAAAAAATTTGTCATAAAGGGGAATTGTGAAAGCATTTTTTCTCTTTGGACATGGGAGTTTTGGCGTTGATTCTAGGTATGGACTGTTTGTCTAACTATAACGGCTTGATTGAAATCAATTTTTAATGAGAAGGTTAGTGGATACCACTATCGGATGGCAAGGTGCTTAGAGTAGTAGGAGAGAGACTGGAAGAGAAAGAGATTGTTGATGAGTGCTAAGTCTAGTGATAAGAAACAGGAAGAGATTGTTGTGGTAAGAGATTTTCCTAAGGTATTCCCGGATGATCTATCTGGATTACCGCCTATTCGGGAAATTGAGTTTCGGATTGAGTTAATCCCCGGAGCAACGCCGGTAGCAAAGTCTCCTTATCGTTTGGCAACCTTAATGAATGTGGAGGAGTATTGTCAGGACAACTCAAGGAACTCAAAGACAAGGGTTTCATTCGACAAGCTCTTCGCTCTTCTTGGGGGTAGAAGCCGATATTGTTCGTTAAGAAAAAGGATGGTTCTTTTAGGATGTGAATTAATTATAGAGAATTGAACAGGTTGACTGTTAAGAATCGTTTATCGCTTCCTAGAATTGATGATCTATTTGATCAAATGTGTAGGTCGCAGTTTTTCTCAAAGATAGATCTTAGGTCTAGATACCATCAGCTGAGAGTGCACGAGGATGACATACCAAAGACTACGTTTAGGACTCGTTATGGACATTTCGAGTTCACTGTAATGCCCTTTGGTCTGACTAATGCACTATCAATATTTATGTATTTGATGAATAGAGTTTGTAGGTCGTATCTTGATAAGTTTGTGATAGTGTTTATAGACGATATCTTAATCTACTCTAAGATTCAAGAGGAGCATGTAGAACATTTAAGGTTAGTCTTGGAACTGCTCAAAAAGGAGAAACTACATGCTAAGTTTTCTAAGTGTGAACTTTATGGCTAAGAGAAGTGCAGTTTCTTGGGCATGTGATAAATGGTAATGGGATTCATGTGGACCTTAGTAAGATTGAAGCTGTTAAGAATTGGAAAGCCCCTAGAACTCCATTTGAGGTTCGTTCGTTCTTAGGATTGGCTGGATATTACCGTAGGTTCATTGAGAACTTTTCTAAGATAGCTAAGTCTCTTACTATCTTGACTCAGAAGTGTAAGACTTTCGATTAGGGTGAGGAACAGGAACTGGCATTTCAAACCTTGAAGGATAAGTTGTGTAATGCACTTGTTCTAGCTCTCCCCGATAGACCGAAAGACTTTGTGGTATATTGTGATGCGTCCAAGATAGGACTAGGCTGTGTGTTAATGCAAAGAGGTAAGGTGATTACCTACATGTCTAGGCAGTTGAAAATTTATGAGATGAATTATACGACCCATGATTTGGAACTGGGAGCAGTTGTATTTTCCCTTAAGATTTAGAGACATTATCTGTATGGGACAAAGAGTGTCATCTATACGGACCATAAGAGTCTTTAGCATATCTTTTGTCAGAAAGAGTTGAATATGCGACAACGTCACTGGATAGAGTTGTTTAGTGATTATGACTGTGAGATTCGCTACCATCCTGGTAAGGCGAATGTGGTGGCTGATGCCTTAAGTAGGAAGGAGAGAGTAAAGCCTAAGAGAGTTAGAGCTATGAATATGACCCTTCAGTCGAGTATCAAGGATAGGATACTGGCGGCTCAGAAGGAGGCTATGGATGAGTCTGCAGGATTGCAGAAAGGTTTGGATGAGATGATAGAACAGAGAAGTGATGGGACTTTGTACTACCTGGATCAAATATGGGTGCCTTTGAAGGGTGATGTGAGAACCCTGATAATGGACGAAGCTTATAAGTTGAAGTACTCTATACACCCAGGAGCTGATAAGATGTATTATGACCTTAGAGATAGGTATTGGTGGTTGGGTATGAAGAAGGACATAGCTGTGTATGTTAGTAAGTGTTTGACTTGTTTGAAGGTTAAGGTTGAGCATCAAAGGCCATTTAGCTTGCTTCAGCAACCTGAGATTCCCGAATGGAAATGGGAAGGAATAGCTATGGATTTTGTGAGTAAGTTTCCTAGGACTAGTAGTGGGCATGACACAATCTGGGTCATTGTGGACCAGTTGACTAAGTCTGCTCATTTTCTACCTATGCGTGAGGATTATAAGATAGATAGGTTGGCTAGATTGTATTTGAATGAGATAGTTGCTAGACATGGTGTGCCGATCTCAATCATATAGGATCGTGATAATCGTTTCACATCAAGGTTTTGGCAGTCAATGCAAGAGGCATTAGGAACTCATTTAGACATAAGTACGGCTTATCACCCTCAGACCGATGGTTAGAGTGAGCGTACTATTCAGACTTTAGAATACATGCTTAGAGCGTACATCTTGGACTTCGGAGGAAGTTGGGATGTTCATCTTCCATTGGTTGAGTTTTTGTATAACAATAGTTATCATTCTAGTGTGACATGTGCTCTGTTTGAGGCATTGTATGGTATAAAGTGTCATTCGTCAATTATGTGGGCTGAAGTTGGAGAAGGTCAGTTGATAGGACCTGAGTTAGTGCAAGAGACTACTGTGAAGATCTTGCAAATTAAGGATAGACTTAAGGCTGCGCGTGATCGTCAGAAAAGTTATGCTAATAAAAGGAGGAAGCCTCTAGAGTTTAGTGTAGGTGACTATGTCTTGCTCAAAGTGTCACCTTGGAAAGGTGTGGTACGCTTTGGGAAGAAGGGGAAATTAGCTCCTAGATTTGTTAGACCTTTTGAGATTGTTGAGAAAGTGGGCACCGTGGCCTATCGATTAGACTTGCCTGAGGAGTTGAATGGTGTTCATGACACGTTCCACGTGTCGAACGTTAAGAAGTGTTTGGCTAATCCAACACTGCAAGTGCCCTTGGATGAGATCCAAGTTGATGCCAAGTTAAATTTTGTGGAAGAGCCTGTGGAAATTTTGGAAAGAGAGTTTAAGAAGTTAAAGTGGAGTAGAATTGCCATCGTCAAGGTTCGGTGGAACTCGAAACGTGGACCTGAATTCACGTGAGAACGTGAGGATCAGATGAAACTGAAGTACCCGCATTTGTTTAGTGATGTTAGTAGCTAAATTTCGGGGTCAAAATTCTTTTAAGGGGGTAGAATGTAACCTTTGCCCTTTTTGTGTTCTGAATATTCCATTTTAGTCCTTTGACTATTTGACGTTTGTCAGTTTATTCAGATATTGTACCGTGTTGACGGTGGTGATTTTATGAGAATTGTGGTGATTTATGGTTTATTATGATTAATAATCCTTTTTTGGAAGGTATTATTATGTTATTTGTATTCCGGGTGGTTTGACCCGTGAATTTTGAGAAATACCCAAAAACGAGTCCTGACACGTCCGTTAATGTCCAAATGAGTTTTGAAGGGTTCAAAGCGTAAATATGTCATGTAAATACTCTAGGTTAATGGAAAAGTATTTTTAAGGTAAATACAAATGCTAATTAACTTTGGAGAATAATTTACGGTTGAGTTTTATGAGCTTTTAAGTGATCCCGACACGAAAAGAAAGACCCGACATAGGATGCCATAACCGATCATGAAAGCCTAAGGGGACAAGGAGGCTTAATTTTAGCCAAGATGTCCCAAGGTTGTACATTTATATGCCTTTCACTAGAACATTTCCACTCATTTTCTTTTCATTTCAAAAAAAATAAAACACACACAAGTGTGTGTGTCTTGGTACGTCCGAACTAAGCCAACCAACAAACACCATAAATTTTCCAACTTTGATCAAGAACGTGATATTCCGGGTTGATACGAGTATTTGGGTATTCATTAAAACAACGTTTGGGTTGTCCGGTTCGTGTCGAAATCTACATTTTTGAAGAATTTCTTGTAAGTTTCTAAATTTAAATTTCGTTTGTCCTTTTGGGTTTATATTGATGCATAGGTGTTAGTTGTACAAGTTGATCGTCGTAAAAATCGATTTTTGGAAGAGAAACGAATAAAAGGGGGTGTTTGGCTTGCGTCGAATAAAAAAGGAAACACAAGGGTTTTGTAGTTTTGATATAATGGTCGTGATGGTTGAATAACATTTGTTGTTAGATAGCTTATTTTTGATAATAGCTTGTATAGCTTATTTCGGGCTTATTTTTAAGACTATTTTGTGGCTTATTTTAGGCTTAAATGCCACGTCTTGTGTTAAAATCACAAGGGAAGTGATTTTGATTATTTTCGTGATATGGCGTATGTTTGTGGACTATTTTTATAGCTTATGGTAGTAACCAAATACTATACGTAGCTACTAGCTTATTTTTAAGCTTACAGACTTGATTTTTGAGCTCTTGGGCTCACGGCCCAATAAGCACAAATAAGTCGTGGCTTATTTGTTGGCTTATTGTGGTCCAGGTTATTTTCTACTTATTAGTATGAGCTTATGCATATAAATAGACCTTAGTTTTGGGGTTGGATTGTATTTTGGACGTATAAGTACCTTATTGGAGCCTTGTTGGGCCTTAAAGCCCAATAAGCAATATTTAGTTGTTTTAAGAATTTTTGACGAACTTTTGGAAGTGAAATGTATTTACGAAGTGATATTGAACGTTATTTTGGGAGAAACGTTTTAGTAAACGTTAAAGATTAAGATTTTAGAATATGGTCAGAAAAGTGTCGAAAGTTTGAAATAAAGGTTAGAAACATTGGAAAACGTTGTAAAAACGTACGGGTCATGTCGAAATTTTGTAAAAAGTTTATACTTAGAAAATTTCACTTATGAACGTAATTTTTTTTTTTTTAAATAATAAAATATTATTTTATTATTTAAATATCTTAATAAATTTACTAAAAGACCAAAAAAATATAATTTATCTCGAAACTTCTCTAATATGTTTATTATGAGTAAACATGTCATTTTCAACCAAATTATGATTATTTTTATGGTGACTAAGGTTACCGAATGGACTTATCGAGATATATTTATAATTATTTTTATTAAATATTTACCTATATTACTTATCTATTTTCTTTAAATAGTATAACTATTTATTATTGAGCAATGGGATTGATACGATTGTTGGGATATGTCGTCAACCATCACACCACTAAATTGTTACGGGTAATTGTACAACGCGTCTAAACTCTATGCATCAAACGTAAAGACTGTTTTGGAAAAGGAATGATTAAAATGAGACATTAACTAGACTAGGTTGTGTGCGGACGTCGTTGCATTTGCTTGTGTAATTGAGATTTGGTTGCCAAAGACTTGCTTGAGGTGAGTTCTCGTAGCCCCATTTTTCTATTGTTTTTCCGTTGGGGGAAATGATTCTCAAATGTATTTTGAAATGTTTTGAATTGAACTGTGCAAAATGTGGTTTTGTTTTTGGGACAAGATATGTGCTTATGACTGCTATGTGAATATTATGTGTTGTATGATTGTTTGGATCAGAGGGGTATGCCTATCCCGGTATTTGTGTGGTTATTGGAGCAGCTAGGTACGCCTACCCTAGTATGTGTGAGGTCCTGCCCTAATCTAGTGCTCCAGCTGGTAGGCCCTTTAGGTGCGTAAGTGACATATTTGCTACCGGACTAGCGGTGATGCTAGGATGGTTCGACTAGCGGGTAAGCTAGGTCGAGTTTTACATGATTAGCGAGGATGCTAAGTCATGGGTGCTTCTCATATATTCACTGTCATATTGCACTTTTGTCCCCTGTTTTGAGATATTGGCACAACTTTTGGGTTTAAGGTCAAACCTACGAGCTCACCAACATTATTGTTGACGTTTTCGAGTATCATTTTCAGGTGAAGTGAAAGATGAATAGTTGGTGATATGTGATAGCAGGCTTAGGAGTATCCCGTGTGGATTTTTCGTGTGAAGCCTTGCTTGTTTATTTGTTTGGCTATTTGTATTTGGAAGTTTTAGTTTAAGTTTGGATTTGGACCCCTCTGTGGGCATTTGAAATTTGTAAGAGATTTTGGATTTAGTTATGATTTGGGACATCACTCGAGGTTGTTCGAGGTGGATGGTCTTCGTAACACTTGAAGTTTATGCATTGTAGTTTTCTCTATATTGTATCTTGTGTTATGATTGATCATTATGTTGTGATCCCGAGTTTCCGCCATTGTCGAGGTGTGAAAAATACCACCCGAATGCTGGTTCCACGAACCACAATCAAGAGAATACTATAAGTAATCAAGCTCAAACATTTATCCCCTAGGGTGTGTGTAGATCGACTACAAGGAGAAGAGAAAGAATGGATTAAGATGAATAATGAGGTTTAGGGATCCTCTATTTATAGTGTTAGGATTAGGGTTACATAGCTTTAGGAAAAAGCTGCCTAATCTTGTTACTTTTTGTCCCTCTTCTTTCCTACTTCCTAACCGGCCCCATAAGTTACCCAACATACCCTTGGTGTTGACTTTTTAACGTTCTTAATTATTTATGGTTAATTACATTTAATTACCCATTAATTAAAAAGCCTTATAGTTAATTATTCGTAAACGAACTAATTAACGACCGTTAGTATTCTATCTTTGGAATATTAATATACATAATAAATATACACTTATATTATTATATACATTAATCGAGTATTAACAGACATATAATAAACACTTATATTATTATATATACCAATAGAGTGATATCTATGTGTATAACGTGTGTGACCCCGTAGGCTCACGTATTCCCAGACGTATAAATATCCATATGACATGAGCACAAACCAACAACTCCCACTTGCGAATGTCACTTTGGTCATAGAATATAAACCTACTAACATTGACAAATAGTCTAGCAACATCATCAATGCTCCCAGAAATACCTGAGTATATAGTTTCGGTAAACAACTCAGCCTTTAATGGTTTCACTTAGTCCTATCCTTTCGTTTCATATAACAATGTTAAATATGGTTATGGATCAATAGTCATTCCATAGTTTAACGATTCTGTTTCTCGCATCTGTGTTGATCATGATTACCAAATGTAAAACGAATCATCTTAACTACACTTTGGGCGCACGTAAACATTTGATCAACCCAACGAGGGGCCCAATAAGTATCTAACTTCCAAACACGTAGAGGAACAAATTCTATTTTGACTATAAGTGTTTGTTATGTACTTCAAAACATTTCTGATAATAGCCCTTATAACTACCTTTTGACAGACTAGTGGTAGGCTTATAATCAAGAAATGCTATCCATACATGCAAAACCTGCTTGCTCTCAGTTTGAGTGGATAAACCATTAATTCACCATGTGTGTAATGCACCCAATAACGCCGATCCATAAAGTGATCTACACAGGTGGGGTATCCAATATTCAACCTTATTGAATAACATGTGAAGTTGGCAGAATCATTTTTACATATTCTCTATAATACAACCAAACACTCACATTTGTCTTATGTCAACAATATTCCCATATTGTTAACTGACAATGGACATAGTAAAATAAATAAATTTATTTAAAAATTTAAACATGCAAATATAGAACTCAGTAGCATAAATGAAGGATGATCTACCTCGTATGTCAACTTCATTGTTTAATACAAACTGCTTACCGTTCCATTATCCGAAAGAAAAAAAAAAAAAAAAAAAAAAAAAAAAAAAAAAATACTAAATAAGATACAGTGCATGATGATCCTAGCTAAGTACTAATTTGTCTTATCACAACAATCACAAAATTAGTGCGTTAAGGCATTGGTTACCTTGTTAGCATACAAACTAGGTCATGATCTTGTAGGACTTTGAGAATACTTATTTAAAAAATTCACGAATAGTGAAGTACTTTGAATAATGATGATTGTTATTTTGTAAGTATGCACTCACTTATAAGTATCACTTATATGAGTTTAGTCACATTTGTATTCCATAAGATGTATGACATACAAAACATCCTAATGAAGACAGTCATCTCAGCGATTTTCCTAACTGTAAAGCATTCAAATTCTTTTAGTATAGTATTATGCAACTATGCTTTTAAACCAAGCATATGTAGCCAGCAATGCTATCATATAAGATGAAAACTTGCTTCTACAAATATTGAGTATCATCTCAATTAAAACAAGCACTAGTGTATATAAACAACGCTATGCTAACCTACCGTAAATTTTGAACACTTCTTTAATAACGTTTGGATATCACACAAACTCAAGGTTTGTTGATCATAATGATCTTACTATTATTACCACAATGTATATCTATAGTATCTTCATTATTAATTCTAGGAATAAATTTTAAACATTAATTAGAATGTTCCTTCTAATATCTTTTAATTAGATTCCAATGTTGTCAAATCACCCATACACAATATGATGTACATAATGAATCATTTAGTGGGACTTAAGGTATCTATTCATGTGTTCAATCTCACCAAGTGAGATAGATCATTCGAGTTTCACTCAATTATATTTCATATTATACTCAGACTTAATTCACCACATATGTATCAAACATATTATTCCAAGGTTACATGTTTAATCTCCTAAAATACTTACAAGAAACTTTATTTCAATCTAAGAGATAAAATCTTACTTTAGATAAATACATTGTCTCTAATTATGTTCAATAACATAATCTATTTTAGAAAAATAAAAACAAATTTACTCCCACTAGCTTCGAGATGTACTAATAAGCTATCTTATTTATTATTTAAAAATCAAATCCAACAAGTGATTTATTTAATAATTAAACTTAAGATTATGCTCATTAGATGTGTGCTTTTAATCAATGCTTGGAGTCTAGCATTTTTGTATATTTTCTAAAGATTATGTTGGATTCATAAAACCTTATTTTGATTGCATATCGTCCTCGCTAAGTAATCAATTAATAAAGAGTTATTGAAATCCAATTTGTCATATTTCCTTCCAAGAAAATAAGTATGACAATTCTATCATCTTTATATATTTAAAGTTCATAAATAAAAAAGTTTTAATCATAATCAATTACTTGAGTATGAGTAAACACTTATGTTATTTGACGTGCAATAAATATGTATACAAAATATTGTCCTTATGAGTTTTTTTCTAAAAGGAAACTCATTTAACCCTCATCATCAAATCAATAGGTTAAAGATAAAACAAATTCTAAGAATATGATTATCTTCTATAGGACAACATCTCTTCATTCATAGTCTTTGAGTCATTCATTAAATCCAAGATCTAATAATGCATCTCCTATGGTTAGCAGGTTACATTGATCTCTAACTAATAATCTTTACCATTGTTATAGAAACGTTTCAGTAAGGTATCCATGGAACATTTGAATATGTAAGTAAATCATTCTATGGCTGTTATCTTATTTTCTTGTTTAGTCATTGGATATACATTCGCTAGTGCGTTTAGAAGGTTTATGTATCTTCTTCTTGAAGTAATTCAAGATCTACAATACTCTCACTTGCTTCTTGTACATTTGAGACTATTCTTAAATAACTCAGCATGACGAGCAACAAAACTTTGTTCTCGTGTGGTTGTAGAAATGGCATCCCATCGTTTCCTTTGGGTATCCAACAAAATACACTTAACAGTTATAGGCATTTGTCAATAATAATCTCCAAGAGATTTTTACCAAATATAGAACTTCAACAAGGAAATTATGAAGTTATAATCTCATTTATCTTAATTAACCTTCTAGGTTGGAGTCTAATTGGGTATCTCCACGACATACTCAATTATCTAACCTTGATCTCTTTTAGGAGTTAAATAAGTTTAAGGTCACCATGAATCAAAATCATATCACTATATAGTTTGATTACCCTTGATTGACTATACCAATAAAATGTGAGTTTTATTTTTTGGTACTACAATTAAGATTGATCTATATTCTTTTATGGCCTTTCCTATATTATTACCTACTTAAGTTCAACGTAATGTATCCAATAGTATTATTTAAGCAATTGCATTTTATAATTCTTTTATAACAAGTCAATGATCTTAATGTGTATGTACTAACACTCGTAGCCAATGACATCAAAATACATTACTTTCGTTATAAGTCTTCTAACCATGTCAATGACTACAGTGTACATGTCTTTAAAAAGAAGACACAACAGGGGATAACTTTTTACTTTACGTTTATAAGTCTTTTCACATTAAAGGACTTAATGTACATGTCTTTAACAAGAAGACATAACAATTACTAAAGTAAAGTAAATTAATAGTAAGTTCAAGTTAATTTCAAACTCCATGTTTATGATTTCTGATGTGTTTCGAAAGCGATAAATTTATAAGACTGAGATTTACGGTTATTAGATGATACACAGGGGTCAAAGTATAAACCCCACCGATATGTCAGTACAATCTTTTAGGTAAAGACCAGGTCGTCGCACAGGAGTTTTTATCGAGTGTCGGAACAACGTCAGAACTGAAAATTAAAATTTTCACAATGTGGAGAAGTATGACTACTCGAATAATTTCATATAATTAATAAGCTTTTAGTTGGTTAATAGTTACGATTCTTTCCGACTTTGATTTTTATAAAAGCGTTTTCTCATCAGAAAATATTTTTACGAATTCACTTGTTTAACTTAAGACTTACGTTTAGTTAACTCGATTAGATGTGTCACTCAAATAATCCAGCTACTATTATATCAAATAGCGTAAGTGGATTTCTCGTCACAGACGATAAAGATCATAGTCAAATCTTTAAAACTATATAGATCACAACGGGTCTTTCGGTCCTGTATCGGTGTTGAGTATATATCAAAATTGATAATTTAAGTTGAAAGATTAGATACGATTAGGATTATCACATACACTTAAGATTAACAAGATCGTAATTACCAAACGGTTATTCATTATATTATTTTCACCAAGTAGTCATGAGAGATTGAGAATCTCATGGCTATGAAGTTCATAACCAGATTAAATAGAATAACAAGAAACATACTATATCTGGGTAAGAATATGGATCAAAATTATCCCCGTAACAAGTATGGAATCGAAGTACAACCTTTTATTCTTATAAAATCTATGATATTCTTCTTCGTTCTTCGTGGTTTGATCTTCAATCTTCAAAGGTTTATGGTGTTTTTGGGTTTGGAGATTGAGAGATATGATAAATTGGTCAGTGGGAAAGTATGTGAAGTGATGAAGAAGAGAAGTGATGAAGAAGAGAAGTGAGGAATGATTTTAGAGTGAAAATTTGGCCACTATTTATAGGCTAAGTTTGAGGTCGAAGTGCGACACACACAAAAGATTGTGCGGTGCACTTAGGGTGTTAATGCGATGGGAATTTAATGTTAAGCAAGAAGTGCGGCGCACAAAAATATTTATGAATTGACTTTAACTCTTGAGTTCTCAAATCCAACAAGTGATTTATTTAATAATTAAACTTAAGATTATGCTCATTAGATGTGTGCTTTTAATCAATACTTGGAGTCTAGCATTTTTGTATATTTTCTAAAGATTATGTTGGATTCATAAAACCTTATTTTGATTGCATATCGTCCTCGCTAAGTAATCAATTAATAAAGAGTTATTGAAATCCAATTTGTCATATTTCCTTCCAAGAAAATAAGTATGACAATTCTATCATCTTTATATATTTAAAGTTCATAAATAAAAAAGTTTTAATCATAATCAATTACTTGAGTATGAGTAAACACTTATGTTATTTGACGTGCAATAAATATGTATACAAAATATTGTCCTTATGAGTTTTTTTCTAAAAGGAAACTCATTTAACCCTCATCATCAAATCAATAGGTTAAAGATAAAACAAATTCTAAGAATATGATTATCTTCTATAGGACAACATCTCTTCATTCATAGTCTTTGAGTCATTCATTAAATCCAAGATCTAATAATGCATCTCCTATGGTTAGTAGGTTCACAATGATCCTCTAACTCATAATCTTTACCATTGATATAGAAACGTATCATAAGGTATCCATGCGAACATTTGAATATGAGTAACATCATTCTAAGGTTTATCATTTCCATGTTTAGTCTTGGTATGACATTCGCCAGTGTGTTTAGAAGGTTTATGTATCTTCTTCTTGAAGTAATTCAAGATCTACAATACTCTCACTTGCTTCTTGTACATTTGAGACTATTCTTAAATAACTCAGCATGACGAGCAACAAAACTTTGTTCTCGTGTGGTTGTAGAAATGGCATCCCAACCGTTTCACTTCTGGGTATCCAACATAATCGCTTAACAGTTATAGGCATTTTGTCAATAATAATCTCAAGAGAATTTTTTACCAAATATAGAACTCAATCAAGACATATGGAGATATATCTCATTTATATTATATTAACCTTCTAGGCTGGAGTCTAATTGGGTATATCACGTCATACTAATACTCTAACTTGGATCTCTTTTTGAGTTAATTAAGTTTAAGGTCATCATGAATCAATATACATATCAATACTATAGTTTGATTTACCTTGTTGAAATATAACCATAAATGTGGTACTCCAATAAGATTGATCTTTATTTTATGGCTTTCCCTATTATACCATCTTAAGTTCAATCGTAAATTGTATCAATAGTATTATTAAGCCAACTTGCTCATTTTATAAGTCTTTAAAACAAGTCAATGGAATTAATGTGTATTAGTACTAAAAGTAGACATAAAAATAATACCATTACTATTCGTTTTAAGTCTTTTAACAGTCAATGAATACTGTACATGTCTTTCTTTAACAAGAAGAATAACAGGATAGCTTTTTACTTTACGTTATAAGTCTTTTCTCAAAGGTAAAGGACTTAATGTACTTGTCTTTAACCAGAGACATAAACAATAATAAAAGTAATGTAAATTAATAGTAAGTGCAAGTTAATTTCAATCTCTGAATGTTTATGATAGTGCTCAGAGATCGCTCCGATTCTACGAACAATAAATGCGATAAATTTCTAGACTGAGCATACGGTTAGGTATTAGATGGATACACTCGGGGTCAAAGTATAACCACGTATGTAGTACAATCTTTTTTTAAGGTAAGACCAGGTCGTTCCCCAGGGAATTAAGTTATGTCTGAACAATCTAATGAAAAATAAACTTCCTAAATGTGAGAAATATGGACTTCGCGAATAAATTCATATAATTCATAAGCAGTTGGTTAATAGTTACGATCTTCTCGACTTTGATTTTATAAAAGCTGTTTTCTCTTCAGAAAATTATTTTAATGATATTCACTTGTTTAACGTAACGACATTACGTCTTTTTGTTAACTCGACTTAGATGTGTCAATCAAATAATCCAGTTATTTTATATCAATAATAGCGCTAAGTGGATTTATCGTACAGACGATAAAGATCATTGTCAATCTTTATAACTATTTAGATCACATCGGGTCTTTCGAACTATACACGGTGTTTTCTGTGAGTTTATGATAAACAATGATAATTTAAGTTGATAAGATTAGATACGATAGGATTATAACATACACTTAAGATTAACAAGATCGTAATTATACCAAACGGTTATTCATTATATTATTTTCACCAAGTAGTCATGAGAGATTGAGAATCTCATGGCTATGAAGTTCATAACAAGATTAAATAGAATAACAAGAAACATACTATATCTGGGTAAGAATATGGATTCAATAATCTTTTCCCCCGTAAACAAGTATGGAATCGAAGTACAACCTTTTATTCTTATAAAATCTATGATATTCTTCTTCGTTCTTCGTGGTTTGATCTTCAATCTTCAAAGGTTTATGGTGTTTTTGGGTTTGGAGATTGAGAGATATGATAAAATTGGTACAGTGGGAAAGTATGTGAAGTGATGAAGAAGAGAAGTGATGAAGAAGAGAAGTGAGGAATGATTTTAGAGTGAAAATTTGGCCACTATTTATAGGCTAAGTTTGAGGTCGAAGTGCGACACACACAAAAGATTGTGCGGTGCACTTAGGGTGTTAATGCGATGGGAATTTAATGTTAAGCAAGAAGTGCGGCGCACAAAAATATTTATGAATTGACTTTAACTCTTGAGTTCTCAAATCCAACAAGTGATTTATTTAATAATTAAACTTAAGATTATGCTCATTAGATGTTTGTGCTTTATTCCAATACTTGGAGGTTAGCATTTTTGTATATTTTTTAATAGATTATGTTGGTTCATATAACCTTTTTTTTGATTGCTTCGGTCCTCGTAAGTATATCAATATTATAGAGTTATTGAAAAATCCAATTTGTCTTATTTCCTTCCCAAGAAATTAAAGTATGACCTATTCTACATCTTTATCATATGTAAAGTTCATTAATAAAAAAGTTTTATCTAATCTATTACTTGAGTTATGAAGTAAAACTTTAAGTTATTTGACGTGCAATAAATATGTATACAAAATATTGTCCTTATGAGTTTTTTTCTAAAAGGAAACTCATTTAACCCTCATCATCAAATCAATAGGTTAAAGATAAAACAAATTCTAAGAATATGATTATCTTCTATAGGACCACACATCTATTCATTCATGTATTGAGTCAATTCAATAAATCCAAGATTCTAATATATGGCATCATCCCTATGTTAGTAGGTTCACAATGATCCTATATACTAATTATCTTTACCATTTGGTTTATTGATTAACGTATATATGGTATCCATGCGAACATTGAATATGTAGTAACATCATTCTAAGGTTTATCAATTTCATTGTTTAGTCTTGGTTATGGGACATCGCAGTGTGTTTAGAAGGTTTTGTATCTTCTTCTTGTAGTATTCATGATCTACAATACTTTCACTTGCTTCTTTACATTTGAGATATTCTGTAAATATAAACTTCAGCAATGACGTAGCACAAAACTTTGTTCTCGTGTGGTTGTAGAAATGGCATCCCATCGTTTCCTTTGGGTATCCAACAAAATACACTTAACAGTTATAGGCATTTGTCAATAATAATCTCCAAGAGATTTTTACCAAATATAGAACTTCAATCAAGACATAATGAGATATATCTCATTTATCTTAATTAACCTTCTAGGCTGGAGTCTAATTGGGTATATCCACGACATACTCAATTATCTAACCTTGATCTCTTTTAGGAGTTAAATAAGTTTAAGGTCATCATGAATCAAAATCATATCAATATATAGTTTGATTACCCTTGTTGAATATACCATAAAATGTGGTACTCCAATAAGATTGATCTTATACTTTTATGGCCTTTCCTATTATACCAACTTAAGTTCAAACGTAATGGTATCAATAGTATTATTAAGCCAATTGCATCATTTTATA
Source organism: Tanacetum coccineum (assembly GCA_026074375.1). Lineage (NCBI taxonomy): Eukaryota > Viridiplantae > Streptophyta > Magnoliopsida > Asterales > Asteraceae > Tanacetum > Tanacetum coccineum. Next base: position 75,159 of record BQNB010011985.1, read on the forward strand.
AGTCTTTTAAACAAGTCAATGACTTAATGTGTATGTACTAACAAGTAGACATAAACATCCAATACATTACTATTCGTTATAAGTCTTTAACCAAGTCAATGACTACATGTACATGTCTTTAACAAGAAGACATAACAGGATAACTTTTTTACTTTACGTTATAAGTCTTTTCACAAGTAAAGGACTTAATGTACATGTCTTTAACAAGAAGACATAACAATTACTAAAGTAAAGTAAATTAATAGTAAGTTCAAGTTAATTTCAAACTCCATGTTTATGATTTCTGATGTGTTTCGAAAGCGATAAATTTATAAGACTGAGATTACCGGTTATTAGATGGAAACACACGGGTCAAAGTATAACCCACGTATGTAGTACAATCTTTTTAGGTAAGACCAGGTCGGTCAAGGGATTTACGTAGTGATCGAAACAATCAAATGTAAAAATAAAACTTTCAACAAATGTGAGAAATATGATACTCGAATAATTTCATATAATTCTAGCAGTGGGTATATTAGTTACGATTCTCCGACTTTGATTTATAAAGAGTTTTTTATCACGGAAAATATTTTTACGAATTTCACTTGTTTAAACTTAAGGGACTTACGTTTAGTTTTAACTTCGATTAGATGTGTCACTCAAATAATCAGCTACTACTTATATCAAATGCGCTAGTGGATTTCTGTCACGACGATAAGTTCATAGTCAAATCTTAAACTTATATAGATCAAACGGGGTCTTTGACCAATAACTGGTGTGAGCTATATGATCAAAATTGTTATTTAAGTTGATAAGATTAGATACGATAGGATTATAACATACACTTAAGATAACAAGATCGTAATAATACCAACGGGGTTATATCATTATATTATTGTTCACAAGTGTCATGAAGAGATTGGAGAATTTCATGGCTATGAAGTTCATAACAAGGATTAAATTTGAATAACAAGAACAAACTATATCAGTTGGTAAGATATGGATCAAAATTATCCCCGTAACAAGTATGGAATCGAAATGCAACCTTTTATTCTTATAAAATCTATGATATTCTTCTTCGTTCTTCGTGGTTTGATCTTCAATCTTCAAAGGTTTATGGTGTTTTTGGGTTTGGAGATTGAGAGATATGATAAATTGGTCAGTGGGAAAGTATGTGAAGTGATGAAGAAGAGAAGTGAGGAATGATTTTAGAGTGAAAATTTGGCCACTATTTATAGGCTAAGTTTGAGGTCGAAGTGCAACACACACAAAAGATTGTGCGGTGCACTTAGGGTGTTAATGCGATGGGAATTTAATGTTAAGCAAGAAGTGCGGCGCACAAAAATATTTATGCGGCGTACTTGGGGTATAAATGCAGTCTTCATTTAATTGACTTTAACTCTTGAGTTCGTTGGAGTTGCGGTGTAACTTATGCCTTTTTAGCTTGAGTTTTTTTTCTTTTCATTCTAACTTGGTTTTCCAATAATAAAAAGCTTGACTTTAATTCCTTTGAGCTCGGGATGACTTCAAGTGAACATGCACATAATTTATGCTATTAAGTATCAAAAGTTTACGAGATATGATAAAATATATACAAATAACGTCTGCTTATATAAGCATGTACAATTTAGGCGTTACAATTTTAAGAAAAAACATAATCATGTAGCTTGTTTTTTGTCTAGATACATTCGCTTAATATGGCTACATCAGTAATGTGTAGGAGTCTAGTAGTGTAATAGTTTTTTACTTGAAGTCAAGAGTTTTTCTAGTCATATTGTTCTAAGTTGTTCCTTACACACAATAAAGATTTCTCCCACTTGTGCAGGGTACAACTTCTTTACATAAAACAACACCACACTAGTTAGTTTGTTTGTATTGACAATATGGCAGTGTTAAGCTCATAGCTAGTATTTATATTTTATATAGAATACTCTATCTTTAATAAGGAATCGTTGCATAAAACTATCAAGATAACATTAAACGGAAACGAAAATCTCAAGGCAACAAGTTAAAAAAGATTAATACATAGTGAATTCTTTACTGTAATGAAGTTGTTCGCCACTTAGAAAAGTAATTTTATTATTTCATGCTAAGCCAGAAATAAAGTAAGGTTGTATATGAAGTAAACAAATCATAACTCCACTTGAATTTAACTAACATTGCAAGTTGTTTTTTTTCTATCATAAGATGCTCTTACTTCCGAATATGGATATTGGTAACATTAAGAGTGTTCCTTTACTAGTGAAAGTAATTACAATTTATCTTTTCACTTATTGAATATCTACATATTATTGCTAATGTGAGTCACATGGACTAGTAAGCAAGTACTTAGATATGCAAGTAAGTGTCTTGTTTACAACAAACCTCGTAAATATTGTCTTTGTTACAACAAGATATTTTATTTCTTGGTGCAGCGAGATGACACAAGTTCTGATAGTTATCCACTGTCTTGCACTCTTATTATGATTCAAGATTTAAAAATCGAAAATCTCGGACATATTGCAAGCAATCTTGAATAGCATAAGATGTCCAATTACATTAACATGGAGTGTTTGGTTTGTGTTCTCGCTTAGAATTTAGGACAATCCTTTCATTCTTATTATCTTTTCCAAAAGTGAAAGTATAGGAAATAGTCTTATTATCCCAAGGTAAATAGATATAGTTTGTCTTCCACAAGTAAGAACAAACATTTGTTTACGGTATCCGTTGCATAAATACATTAAAAGAACTTGCAAAGTTCATTTTCAGTATTTTCGATAATTCATCCCTTAAAAATTAACTACCCATGTTTATATGTAAATAAATAATTAATTTTACAAGGGTCTAAGATCTAACTTGACGATCTACCATTAATGCAGTTGATCTACTAGAAACGGTATAACTCAAAAGGTAATCTGTGAGAGATAATTGCCAACATGTGCAACTTCTTAGAATTATCAGGGACAAGGCAATTATAAACTTAGAATTATAATGTCAAGTAGAATGTTTTAACCCAATCATATGCCTCGAGTGGAGGTTGACCAACAATACTCGATATAGTAAATCGTCCATACAAAAATTTGTAATTTTACAGTCTCAGGTCTGACCATACGATTGTTATATTACCTTGTTTTGCAATTCACTAAGACTGTCTTAGAGTAAAAAACAAACTCAAGTGATTCCATACTTGGATGGCAAATGACTTAATTTTAAGGGTATAAATATTTTGATAAAAACAAGGTGTATAAGAAAGCAAGCATACAACCTTATAACACTAGTTATTTTAAAACACTTCCAATTTTGTTTTAAAAACTTTCTATAAATAGAAGTCCCATAATTTTATAAACCACATGCCATTTATAAAATTAGGGTTATCATGTTTATGATATTTCTATGTATAAGTGATCTTACTATGGATAAGGTTAATTCCCTATGGGAAATAATCAAACCCTAGTAATGATTACGACTTACTTTATACTCTCTTCGTCCCACTTTTATTGTCCTCATTTGACTTTTTAAAGTCTTTTTTTTGCAACTTTGATATTTAATAATTTTGTTTGTGTTATATAATACTTGATGCAAAATATATGAATGAATTGGGTTTTTAAATATATTTTCATTGGTACAATTTTCATAAATTATTATATAACACAAACAGAAATATTAAAGATCAAAGTTGAAAAAGATTGACTTTAAAAAGTCAAATGAGGACAATAAAAGTGGGACGAAGGGAGTATATTGTTAAAACGTTTATGTAAAATTGTTTATTCACGCGTTCTTCCATCGCGGGGTCCCTTGCGGAAACCACCAAACCCATGCGTTATAGAATGTTTGCAAGATTTAACAAATTTACGTATACAGTCCATGATTTAGCAAAGTGTACATATCAATATACGTACAATAAGCATTTTAATCATGCACTTTTAATCCATATTAATTTTGAAAATCATTTTTGCATAATTATATATATAATAAAACGCCACAATATATATAAAACATGCAAAACATATTTACCAAATTAATCACACTAAACAAAATCATTTACGCAATTAAAACAATAATTTAACAAAAGTCTTCTCGTCTTTTGCAATTAACCAATTAATTCACGTAATGATTTTATGCAAACCATATAACACACATGAGTATAACATATATATTAAGCTTAATAACTATGATTTACATGCATGTAACCCATGGTTGACAATTTATTACAAGATAAATAAACAACAATATATATTAAATAATGTAAACTTTCACATATTTTGTTTTCTTATTTTAGGTGATATTTAGGACAACATATTTCACTAAATAATTTCCTAAATAAGATTTCACATAAAAA
>BQNB010011986.1:0-80177 GCA_026074375.1 Tanacetum coccineum
ATTATAAGCTAAATGTCATCTCTGTAAATATGTCAATCCTGGTTTAGGTTTGTGAATTGAAATCATACCAAGACGAACAGATGTTACTCACCTTAGGATATCTTCACCTTAATCATACTCATTATGTTCATTCAGTATTTTCCTAACTATAAGGTTTATCTCTGAAGTTCCATGAAACATTAGCAGACAAAACATATTAAAAGACATAGAAGCAAAAGTTGTGCATGAAAATAATATTAAATCATTTACATTTTGAGCACATACCAGAGTAATGGAATTTGGTCAAACACAAACTACCGAGCAGTGATCTTTTAATCTGATTTGACTTGTACCTATGTGACTAAACCCGAAGTCATAAACTAATACGTAAATCCATATAAGTAATAGTTATTGCTCATATTACCTTGATAACTAAATAATAACTATATTATATGCCTTTTTGTTACACTTTGGTAGTATTGTAGAGAACAACCTGCAAAAATAAAAAGAAACAATGAGAACGAAATAGTAGTACAGCTGCTTCTGTAATTGGTTCTGGTGCACCATCAACTTCTTATTTTTCTCAGGCATCAGTAGTGTGTACGAGGATATCCACTGAAAACAGCCAACCATCCAATAACTTCATATCATCAGTGACCAAAAAGAACCTGCAAAATCATGGATACAAAAAAGATTATTTTAAGAGCAATATACATAACATATGCAAACATAGGGTGTACAAGCAAAGAAGTTTATTGAGTATCTTTTTGCCTGAAAAATCAATAATGTAACCACATATAATACTGAATATTGAAGTGTAAAACCTCATATACTGCTACAAAATGGTACAAAGGGATCTACATCGAACAACAATAAAAATAAAACAAAATATTTTTAACGAATAACATAAACTTAAATAAACACAAAATCAAAAAACAAAGAACCAAAAAACTAAACCTTGATTCAATAATCTGCTACATATTGGCAGAAGCTTTTGATACTCCTCCAGTAGTTGAGTCAAATACAGCAGTTGAGTCAAATACTGAAACAAAACAAAACAAAACCATAAATAGATCAAAAACAAAGTAAGTGCACAAAGCAATAAAGAAAAAGATGATAAATGAATGATATTAGGGTTTGATATAAATATGGTTTTGAATATACTGAAAGAAATAAAACGTGTATAGGGTTTCATGTATATATGGTTTTGATATTAGTGTATAGGGATACTATCTAACCTAATTATGAAGTATATCTTCAAAGCTAAATTTTGAGTATATTATGAAATCTAGCATATATATTCAGTAAATCAAAATTCAAGTATATCTTTAATAAATATTCAGGAAATTACATATAGGATATATATGCAGTAAATCTTGAAGTTATAATATATCAATAATATTTAGCAAAGTAAAACACAAATTACCTCTTGGCTCAATTGGTTAACATGATTGGATATTAACTATAGGTCACAAGTTCAAACCTTGCCATTGCCAATATTTTTATAAAAAATCCCAAATTTAATGCAAAAATAATTTCCAAATTTAATGCAAAAATAATTAAAAATCCGGAAATTTGAAACTAAAGGCAAAATTAAATTCGAAAACTATTTAAAATTATTGTCTTATATGTGCCATGTCATAGTTGTTTGCGCCATGTCATCGTTGAGGTGGCGTTGAGTCACTAAATCATAATATCTAGTTTCATAGTTTATACCCATATATATATATATATATATATATATATATATATATAAAATATATATTATATATATATATATATATATATATAATATATATATATATATATATATATATAAATCTATAATATAAGTATATATTATAACAGGAGGCATTTGACAATTTTATACCATATAATAACGCCATGTCATTAACTTTTGATTTATTTTTAACATATTCGAATTTTTTTATAGCATAATAAAATTTTATTTTTTTGACTAATTTTTTTTTAAATTTCATTTTTTGAATGTTGTTATTGTAAAATTCGTTTTATTAAAAAATTTACCAATAGCCAGATTCGAACCCTAGCCATCTGTGTCATTATGAAACAACCTAACCACTAGAGCAAGCTATGTTTTCGAAATATATGTTCCAAATTAATATATATAAGCACATGTTAAAATCTATAGTCTGTTTTTTTTGTTAAATTTGATTTATATATTTTAAATATAGTTTTAAGATACGTTTATCATATTAAAAAAATATGCCTTTTTTTCTCAATATGTTTTTTCTCAAAACCCTAATGATGGTTTTCAAAATCCATCTCCATGTTTCAGAATAGATCTAAACAATATATCAAGTTTTTTTGGGAACTAGTTTTCCATGTGTGTTTGTTTGTAATGTCACATGTAAAGTTTTGGATATATGCATGCATGTCTATTACTTAATGTTTTGTATCTGTGTTATTATATGAGTTGTATCTAAATAGTAGTACAAACTATTGCTTCATAGTTGAAACTCAATATGATTATGCTTATGTTTGTTTAGAATCAGTTTACTATCTGTGTGTATCTTTGTTGTGTGATCCAAATTAAAAGATTGATTGATGTTTGGATCTATGTATATATGTTTTGTTGAATATGTTACTAATAATATATACCTTGGTACATGACAGACATACATGTTCAAGTATGACACTATCCACGGCCAATGGAAGCACCACGAGCTTAAGGTTAATGATGAGAAGACCCTTCTCTTTGGCGAGAAGCCTGTCACCGCAAACCTTTCTACAATTCCAATAGCAATCTTACACCTTATATTCCAATCTACATTATAGGAGGGTGGCTGGTGGAAGTGGTAGAATAGGTCCTGATGCAATTAGGGTATAGTTTTTATTTTTTAAATGAAACTGAGCTTTTAAATTATGTATAAATGTGTTACTTTTTAAATGCGCATGTTGATTTGAGCTATGGTAGCGACTCTTTTGTTCAGGTACTTGCTTTGCTAAAAAAACTTTAGAACACGAACTGACAATCAACTATAAATTTTCATCTTATTTTAACGTGACTTGAAGCACCAACTGTTTCATTTATGCCCGTATTATCTGATATTCAAATAGATTATACATTTGGTATGTGCTTAATTACACATACCTTTTACCTAATAAAACAAGCCTAAAATGACCAAAATATATCAAAAATGCATTGTATTTGTGTGTTTTGTGATTTATGATTGTGTAGGTAACGGATATTCACTAAAAGACAAAAACAAAGCCAAAACGGACAAAACCAAGCACGGGATTGGAAAGAGCATGAAAAATCAAAGTCAAAAGACGTGTTTATCTTAAATGGACCAACCCGGACTCGTTTAATAGGCCAAGCCAGCCCATTAAGCCTTTATCTATAAGCTTTAAATCATAAAAGTCCATTAAAACCTAAGGCTCGAACCAAAAGCCCATTAGCCAATCCATAACACCATTAGTCCTTAAAGGTTTGCATCGTTAGTCCTTAAGGACTAACACTGCTAGTCATTATGGCTTTCCACCGTTAGTCCCTGGGACTAACACAGTTAGTCCCTATACCCTTTTTTATCCTAGCCCGGTTATCTCAAAACATCCAATTATCCTTAAAACCATTTGCCCGCCAAAACCAAAACATCACTATTCATCCATCACTATCCCTCGACCCCTGCTCTAACAGACAAAACACTCACACCCCACTAAAACCCCACCCCAGCAAGAAGACAAGGCCACTATGACAATCCCAAGGAGTTTTATTAGACGAAACAAATCAAGGGTTATGATGAGGGTTAAAGAAGCACAAAGAAGAATCAATAGCCAAGATTGAAGGCTTGGAAAGCACTCTCAACTTCTCCTCACAGAAGAAACATACATTCAAGATCTAGAAGCTTCTCCTTCTTTTATAAATAGGCCATTAGGGCATCTAGTTTTTAATAGCTTTTTATTTGTAACTTTCAGCTTATATTAAGTTTGTTTTAGCTTATTTGTATTTCCTTTAAAGCCTTGTATTGAGATTTTAAGTTCAATAAAATTTATGTTTTTAAGTTAAATTCTGTTTTTAAGTTAATGCAATTTATGTTTTAAAAATGTTTGTTGAGATCACATAAGCTCTTTTTATCTTTTACTTAAGCTGCTTACTTAAGCAATATAAGCTTTTCCATAGCTTATAGTGTTTTAAGTCATTTTCATAAAAAGTCACTCAAAAGCTATTGTGGAAGATAAGCCAAAAAAGGAAGGGCTTATAGGGTTTTACTAGCTTGTTTTCAAACAAGCTAAAGCTTGTTGATAAGCTCTTAAGAGCATTATTGCCTTTGTTTTGAGCAAAGGGCCTTGTAAGTTAACTTTTTTTTCACTTTTTAGCTTATTTACTTTTTGCTTATTAAATTGCTTATTTAGTGCTTATTATTGATGTCTAATGCTTATTCATGCCTGCTTAATGTTTAAATCTTCTTTGTTTATGTTTTAGCATAAATTTGTCATTTTTAGCATAAATCTGTCCAATCTATTAGCTTATTGATAAGTGCTTATTTAAGTTTGTTATTTGCTCATTTATGCTTATTACATCTAGTTAATCATCTGTAATTTTAAAACCTTAGCTTATTTCAGTAAATCAAGCTTTAAAATGGAATATCAAAAGTTAAATGAGTGTTTGGGCTAAGGGCTAAAATGGGTCAAATGAGTTACAAAACTGTTTTGGGTCATCAATCCAACTTTGTCAAGCTCTTTTAAGTTGTTTTAATCAATTTTCAAAAGTTTTTAAAGTCTAAAAATCAAGTCTAAGGTTTTATCTATAAAAGGATTGAATCTGTGGTCATAGAGAATTGATACACAACTTATTTGCTCAGCTTCTTATTAGTGGCCTTTAGGTGTCATTTTCTTGCTTGTTTCAGGCTCAAAATTCAGTAGATTATGGCTATTATAAGTGTTCATTTATCATTTGAATTTTAGTCAAAAAACTATCAAAGTTTTTAAGTCTTATTTTCAAAGTTTAAAATCTAATTTTCAATCACAAATTTAGGGTTGTATATGTTAGTCTTAGGTTTTGAAACTCATAGCATAAGCTCATTGTTGTATAAGCTCAATCTGTTTGAGCTTATTTTAGTTTTTAAAACTTATTTGCTAGCTTAAAATTAGGGTTGCAGTTAGCTCTTTTAGTCTTTATAAAAACTTGAAAAAAAAAACAAAAAGATAGGATTTTAGGTAAACAGTCATTTTCATAAGCCTTTTTCTAGCTTGTTAGCTATTCAAAATGCTTAATTTTTGCTTATTCTTATAGCTTATAGTAGTTGCTTTTCTGTTTTGAGTTTTTAGACACTAGCTTATTGATTTAGTAGCTTAAAAATTAGCTTAAAGTTGCCTCCTTAGACTGTTTTTAGTTGTGTTTTAGCTATATTGCTTATTTAAGTGTTTGAGCTGTTAGGTTTGCTTAATTGTGCTTAGTTTTGCTTATTAGGTTAGGTTTAAGGATCTGGTAGCTTATGTAGTTTGAGTTTTAGCTTATAGAAGTTTGTGGCAAAAATTTGTTTTAAGGCTTAAAGCTTTTTAGTTTCTTTTAAAGTTAAACTCTCTTAATTCCTTAGGTATGCTTTCCAGCTTATTTGGTTTAGTTTAAAGTGCTCATTAGACATAGCTTAGTATCTTGTAGCTTATTTTGTTTAAGTTTGAGCTTATTAAGGCTTTTGTGTCAAAACTATTAAGTGTTAAAGCCTTTTTAGCTTTTAAGCAAATCTGTCACCTTTAAAGTGCTTATTCCAGCTTAAAAATAAGTTTTTATAAAAAGCCCTTTCATTAAAGTTGCTTATTTTTGGTGTTAAAAAGTTTTTCATAAAAAGATTTGTGAAATAAAAATGCTATGCCGTATAGGGAAGTCCCAGGCTCGAACCCGAGACCTCAACCTTAACTGCATAGCATTTTAACACTCCACTACCAACTGCCATTGGGACTTTTTCATTCATAGTTTGTTTTATTTAATATTTAACCCTTCATTGGCAGTTTTGCTTATCCGAGCTTTTTAACTGCTTATTTCTTCAGCCAAATTTCAAATTTCTAATTTTCATAGATTCTTAACAGTCTAAAGTATTTTCTGTAATTTTTCTAGATTTTTATAAATTAGTTTAATATTTTTTATAATATTTTTAGATTAAATCAGTTTTTAATTCATAATAAATAAAATAAAAGTCAAAAAAATATAATTCTTTTTTTTAAATTTCTTTTATCATTTAGGACCTTTAAAAATTAAATTTGCTTTTGTAGGGTTAAAATTTGATAATTTAGGTTCTCGAGTCGCGTTTTTTATTCCCGTTAACGCTTTTAGGTTCAATATTTAATTGCTTTAATTGTTTGCTTGCGTTTATTTGTTTTTGCATATTATTTGTAGAAATAGAATTCCGAATCAAAAATTTGATCATTCAATCACTACGAATCACGAACTTGAATCCGATGTTCGTAAATTCTCGGGCACTCGTCGGGATACGACTCGGGAAGGTTTTGAATTTTACTTTGGATAAAAGTAATATTCTAGAACCCTTACGGAATACTTACTCACTCTCATTATTTGATATTTTGATTTTAATTATATATATGTATATTAAGTTATATATATAAGTATAATTAAGTTGAAATGAATCAATTTTTGGCGCCGCTGCCGGGGAGGTTGTGAAACGATTATTGTGTACGTTTGAAGATTAGTGTTTGAAGACCCTTCCCCGTGAAGTTATCGCTTTCATTTGTGAATATTTTCTTCTATTATCAAGTAATCAAAAATACCAAAAAAATTGAAAAAACAACAAAATCAACCGTTGTGTCACTTGTGAATTCGGCTCACCTTTAGATTACAAACTATAAGAGAGGTATAAGGAGGGTCGATCCTACGAACTTCGACCCGAAAGGAGAAGGTTTTTAATAGCTTCGCGCTTACCCGCTCCTCCGCTTCTTTGTGCGTTTTCTAGAGAGCTACCGTACACTTGTTTGATTATCGGTTACAAAAATATTTTTCTCTTTTTTATTTTCTCTTATTTTGTTCTTAGTGTATGCAAACTCGCTCTTCGTCAAAATTCGTTGGTGAACCTTCTACGAATCCTACTTCTACGATTCCGAAACGTCGTAATCGTAGACGTTCTATACAAAGAGTCGAACCGTTTTCTCTTGTAGAGACTCCCGTAGTTACGATGGCCGATCAACGTACTATGGCGGAATTACTCCGTGCACCCACCGAGGGTTATGCGGAGGCAATCGTAGTACCACCCATTCCCGCTGAGCATTTCGAGCTCAAGCATAGTCTAATCAATCTTGTAACTTCAAAACAATTCTTCGGTTTTGAGAAAGAAGATCCTCATGCTCATATTCGATATTTTAACAAGATTACTTCTACGTTGAAGTACAAAGATGTGCCCGAGACATCGATTAAGCTTATGCTTTTTCCATTTTCTATCAATGGTCCAGCCCGGATTTGGCTCGACAAAGAACCTCCTCGTTCTATTCTCACTTGGGACGATCTTGTGTCCAAGTTTATTAACCATTTCTTTCCTCCCTCAAAAACAACAAATCTCCAGAATGAAATTTCAAATTTTCAACAACGTTTTGATGAATCATTTTATGAGGCATGGGACCGATTCAAGGATCTCCTTCGAGCATGCCCACATCACGGTTTTACCGAATTGCATCAACTCGATACCTTCTACAATGGTTTAAACCCATCCGATCAAGATTCTTTAAATTCTGCCGCCGGTGGCAATCTTTTGGAAAGAAGTGCACAAGATGTGTTGAAAATCATTGAAAACAAATCAAAAGTTCATAATTCAAGAAACAAACCGATTGTTTCTCAAGTGAAAGCAAGTAATGTTGATTCTTCAGAGATAGCCAGTGCCGTAGCTAGTGCCGTGACTAGTGCCATGACCGCGATGTTTAAACAACATCAAGTAACCCCAGCTCCAGCTTCCGTAAAAGCTGTTGAGGAATCATGTGTTACTTGTGGCGGTGCTCATTCTTACCGACAGTGTCCCGCCACCGATGGCAACACTTTTTTGGGCTATCAAGACAATATTCAAGGATATGTTTCAGCAGCCGCAGTAAACTATAATCAAGGAAATACCGGATATCGTCCTCAAAATGTAGCTAACCAAATTCGACCACCGGGTTTTGCTCAACCGAATGTGCAAAATAATCAAAACCGGTACAATCAAGGTTACAATCAAAACAGAGGAATTAATCAAGGAAACCAAAATTATCAAGCTCCGGCTTATCAAGCCCCGATTCATCAACCACAAGTTGTGACGACTAGTGATTTCTCAAACTACATAAAGGCAAATGATGCGGTGATGAAAAACATGCAAACCCAAATGACCTCTTTAACAAATTCTAACATCGAGCTTAAGAACATGTTTGGTCAATTCATGAAAATGAATACCGCTTCTACTTCGGGTTCGGGTTCACTTCCTAGCAACACCATTGCTAACCCGAGAGGTGATTTGAAAGCAATCACCACCCGAAGTGGCATTTCTTATGATGGACCCCCAATTCCACCCCCGTCTTCTTCTCTTCCTAAGGTGGTGGAACGGGAACCCGAGGTGACAAAGGATACGGTGCTTCCAAGTACCGAAAACATCCAACCTCCGGTAGTCCAAATTCAAGCTCCAATTGATGAGCCCGTTGTTGCTCCTAAGCCTAAACCGTCTATACCTTATCCTTCGAGAGCCAACAAACAAAAGCTCCGTGAAAAAGATGATCTCCTAGCTTCGAAATTTGTTGAAATCTTTAGGGAATTACATTTCGAGCTTAGTTTCGCGGATGCTCTTCTTCACATGCCTAAGTTTGCTACAATGTTTAAAAGTCTCCTTAATAACAAAGAAAAATTGTTTGAATTAGCCACCACCACATCGGTAAATGAAAATTGTTTGGCGGTTATCCTCAAAAAGTTGCCCGAAAAACTTGGAGACCCCGGCAAGTTTCTCATTCCATGTGATTTTCCAGAGTTAGATGAATGCTTGGCCTTGGCCGATCTCGGTGCAAGCATCAACTTGATGCCTCTCTCCATATGGAAGAAGCTCTCACTCCCCGAACTTACTCCTACGCAAATGATTCTTGAGCTTGCGGACCGATCGACCACTCGACCGGCCGGCATTGCCGAAGATGTCTTTGTGAAAGTAGGAAAGTTCCATTTTCCGACCGACTTCGTAGTCGTTGATTATGTTGTCGATCCTCGGGTTCCCTTAATTCTCGGGAGACCCTTTTTGAGGACCGGACGAGCTTTGATTGATGTTTACGGTGAAGAATTAACTCTCCGCCATGATGATGAAGCCGTAACATTCAAAGTTGGTCAAACCTTTGAGATGCTCTACAATGATTCCGATCGATTAAATCGAATCGATGTCCATCGATGTTAGCTTTGAGGAGTATTCAAGAAGTGCTCGATGTCTAAAATTTCTACAAGTGGCAATCCCACTTCGGAACCGATTATTTCTACCTCTTCTCCCACTCTCACTCCCTTCGGGGATAGTGACTTTCTTCTAGAAGAAACCGATGCTTTCCTTGCTATTGAAGATGATTCAATTTCACCAGAAATTGATGACTCTTACTATGATTCGGAGGGAGACATTCGTCTTCTTGAGGAATTTCTAAATGATGATCCATCATCTCCCCTCCCTCCACAAGAACTAAGATTTGTAGAACCTAAAACCAAAAAATCTTTAATTGATGATCCTCCGGAGCTCGAGCTTAAGGATCTACCTTCTCATCTTGAGTATGCATTTTTGGAGGGCACCGATAAACTACCCGACATAATTGCTAAAGACTTAAAAGAAGATGAGAAGGTCTGACTTCTAAAGGTTTTAAAGTTATACAAGCGTGCCATCGCTTGGAAAATCTACGATATAAAGGGAATCGACCATCAATTTTGTACTCACAAAATATTAATGGAGGATGACTCTAAACCGGCAATTCAACACCAAAGACAGGTTAACCCAAAAGTTCATGAGGTTATCAAAAAGGAAGTTATCAAACTCCTTGATGACATATTGATTTATCCTATCTTTGATAGCCCATGGGTTAGCCCCGTTCATTGTGTGCCAAAGAAGGGCGGTATAACCGTAATTAAAAATGATGATAATGAGTTGATACCTACTCGATTAGTTATGGGATGGCGTGTATGCATTGACTACCAAAAGTTAAATGATGCCACTCGTAAAGATCATTTCCCGTTACCGTTTATGGACCAAATGCTTGAGAGACTCACGGGAAACGAATACTATTGTTTTCTAGATGGTTTCTCGGGATACTTTCAAATTCCTATTGACCCGCAAGACCAAGAGAAGACCACCTTCACTTGCCCTTATGGGACGTTTGCCTACCGACGCATGCCTTTCGGCTTATGTAATGCTCCGGGCACGTTCCAAAGGTGCATGATGGCCATTTTCCACGACATGATCGAGGAAACAATGGAGGTCTTCATGGACGATTTCTCGGTCTTCGGGGATTCTTTCTCTTCATGCCTCTCCCATTTAGACAAAATGCTCAAACGGTGCGAAGACACTAATTTAGTTCTAAATTGGGAGAAATGCCATTTTATGGTAAAAGAAGGCATTGTTCTAGGACATAAAATTTCAAAGTCCGGGATTGAGGTCGACAAAGCTAAAGTCGATGTTATAGCTAAACTCCCTCATCTGACTTTCGTTAAAGGCATTCGAAGTTTTTTAGGTCACGCCGGGTTTTATCGTCGATTTATTCAAGACTTTTCTAAAATCGCCCGGCCGATGACCCATCTTCTTGAAAAAGATACCCCTTTCATCTTCTCGAAAGAATGTATTGAATCATTTAATATACTTAAGAAGAAGTTAACCGAAGCTCCAATTTTAGTTGCCCCCGATTGGGACCTACCATTTGAAATTATGTGTGATGCTAGTGATTACGCGGTAGGTGCAGTCTTGGGGCAACGTAAGACCAAACATTTTCAGCCTATACACTATGCAAGTAAGACCATGACGGATGCTCAAGCACATTACACCACTACGGAAAAAGTGTTATTAGTCGTGGTGTATGCTTTCGAGAAATTCCGGCCTTACTTAGTCTTGTCAAAGACCATAGTGTATACGGACCACTCGGCTCTTAAATATCTTCTTGCCAAGCAAGATGCTAAACCGAGATTGCTCCGGTGGATTCTCCTACTCCAAGAATTTGATGTCATTATTCGTGATAAAAAAGGAGCGGAGAATCTCGCGGCCGACCACTTATCAAGACTTGAAAATCCCCACCAAGATGTTCTCGAGAATAAGGAAATTACCGAAACATTTCCTCTCGAGACACTTGGTAAGGTTACCTTTCGTGGTGACGATTGTACCCCATGGTTTGCCGATTTTTCAAATTACCATGCGGGGAATTTTGTGAAAGGGATGTCGTCCCAACAAAAGAACAAGTTTTTCAAGGATGTGAAGCACTACTTTTGGGACGACCCCTATTTGTTCAAAATCTGTGCGGATCAAGTGATCCGGCGGTGTGTTTACGACCAAGAAGCTGTTGATATCCTCACAGCTTGCCATAATGGGCCCACCGGGGGACATTATGGTGCCAACTACACCGCCAAGAAAGTTTTTGACTCAGGATTTTATTGGCCAACTATTTATCAAGATGCCCATGACTTGGTCACCTGTTGTGACGCTTGTCAACGTCAGGGAAAAGTATCACAACGAGATGAATGCCTTAAAACGCAATTAAAGTTTGTGATATTTGTGATGTTTGGGGCATCGACTTCATGGGCCCTGGTATATGTTTAATTACACATACCTTTTACCTTTAAAAACAAGTTAAAATAACCAAAAACGGACTTAAAATGCCAAAAATATGCTTGTTTTGCTAATTGTGTTATGCAGGAACGGATATCTAAGAAAAGGACGAAAAACAAAGCCAAAACGACAAAACCGGACACGGAATGGAAAAGCGTGGAAAAGACAAAGTCAAGACAAAGCCCAAGTGTGAAAAAGTCAACCAAAGTCAACCCCGACAAATCCAAAGTCAAAAAGTGAAGAAAAATAAGCTTAGGGGCCAAAATTGCCAAGTCCCTAACTTATTTAATGAAGAATATGAAGAAAATGCTTGTGAGGGACTCATGCTGCCATTTTCCCAAAGTATTAACCACAAGGGTTATTTCTGCCAACCCTCCAAAGCTATAACTCACAAGGACCATGAATGAAATAACACACATAACAATTGGGGGGTGTTTTTGCCAAGCTTCAAAACTACAAGAAACACAAGGACGTGTATTGCAATAACAACCATAACCATGGAGGACCATTTGTGACCAACCCATAAACTCACACCCTGTTTTGAAACACTACTTTTTAGACCAAAAACATAAAATCACATTTAAACTTTAAAAACTTTTTAAAATAACCTGATTAACACAACTCAAAAAGGGTTGTTAAAGTTGGACTAATGACCCAAACAATTTTAAACCATTTTTGACCTATTTTCAAGACTTAACCCAAACACCCCTTTAACTTTCCAAAGTCCATTTTAAGCTTACAACAGATTAGGAAAACTTGTAAAAACTGCAAATAGATTAAGCATAAGGTATAATAAAGACATTTAGGCATAGAGAAAACAAAATTAAGCAGTAAAAATAAGCAAACAAGAAATTGGCAGTTTTAAAGTGAAATATGACAGATTTTGTAAAAAACTTAAACTAATCTAAACTATAAACTAAGCATGATAAGCAATAAGCAATGTATTTAAGCAAAAATAAGCAGATAAGCAGATAATAGGCATAAATAAGCAAATGAATAGTAAATAAGCTAAAAATGAAAATGAGAAAATAAGAACTTACATGGGTCTTAGGCTTTTGGTTAAGAGCTTAACACCCCAAACATTTTTAAACCAACCTAATGCTTATCCAATAAGCTCTATTACCATGGCCATCCATTATTCACCATGCTCCATTGATTCTTGAACACATATGAGTGATTTTTGGTAAAAAGGACTTAAACACTATAAACTTGGGAAGTTGTTTAAGGTATAACAGCTTATAATAGAGTAATAAGAGAGCTTATATGAGCTTATGAAAAACACAATGTAACATTAACTTGAAAACAGAATTTTAACATAAAAACTTCAAGTTTCATTAACTTTAAAAAGAGATTACAAGGCTTTAAATTTAAATGACAATATGAAACATAAGCTGCAAAGTAAATAACTAGTTAACTACTCTAAGCTACATTACTTTTACTGTGACCAAAAGCTCCTATTTATAGCCGTTTGTGAAGCTTTGAGTTGTGTTTGTTGTGTTTCTTCTGTGAGGAGCTCAAAATCTTCATCACAGCCATCCATTTATCTTGCTCTCCAAGTCCTTTAATCCAAGCCCTTGATTCTTTCTTCAAACCTTTTGACGAATAGGGATTTAGGGGATTGCCAACATGGATTTGTTGTGTTGTGATGTAGGGTTTAGTGGGATGGTGATGTTTTGTTTGTTGGTGCCAGTCAGTCGATGAGAAAGAAGATAATGATAGTTTCATGGCAGGAAAAAGGATTTGTAGATTGAGGTGTACAGGGTAACGGGGTTAATCCCCTGTTTTCGTTAAGTGTTTGCATCGTTAGTCCTTTTGGACTAACAATGTTAGTCCTTGAGGACTAACGATGTAAGGTGTGGTGTAAATGGGTTAAGGGTGTTAATGGTTTAAGGTTTTGGGCTTAGGAATGGGCCGGTAAAGGGTTTTGGACCTTTTAAGGGATTTGGACTATAAGACGTCTAAGTCTTTATAAATGAAGGATTAATGGGCTGACCCCAGCCCATTAATGGGTTACGGGTGCCCATTTAAGTTTTCTTGGTTTCGGATTCGTCTTGACTTTGACTGTTCGACTTTTTGTTGACTTTGACTTTGACTTGACTTTTTCACGCTCTTTTTATTCCCGTGCTCGGTTTTGTCATTTTTGGCTTTATTTTTGTCCTTTAGTGAATATCTGATACCTGCACAGTAAATAACACAAAACAAGCATATATATTTGCCATTTTATGTCCGTTTTTGGTCATTTGTGATCGTTTTATTAGGTAAAAAGTATGTGTATTTAAACACATACCAAAATCCCCCATACTAAGATATTGCCGTGTCCTCACGCAATGCCATAAGTAAACACTTTAAAAGACCAAGAATCTCAATCCCTCTTGACTAATTACCTCGAAAAGTAGCTAAGTGTTCATCAAGGGAATTAATGATTCACTAATTTTATATAAAGCCCATTTTGGACCATCTTTAAAAATCTACACTTATTTAACACTTATTTTTGTGTTCCCCCCCCCCCCTTTTTATTTTGTGTACTTTTTCTTTTTAATGCAACTAATTAGAATGTATGGACTTTTGTTATTTTCATAACTTTAAGGGTCACAGAATAAGAAGCACTTTAATCCTAAAATGCCCAAAGGATAAATTCATCGTCCCTGATTTTTCACTTGTCCCAAACCAAGCTTAAAATTGAAATCACCGTTAAATATAAGTTAAGATGCTAACACTACTCTATACTTGGATACTTGGTGAACTTTTCGCTCCCGACAATTATTATATCTTAGGTGAATGTGCTTATTTCGAATTTCAACCATAGATCAAATGTTTTGCAAAATTTCTATGCATCACGTTCCACCCAAAAGGTAATGAGTTTGAAGGTGAGATCATCCCATGTAGTGACTTTTATATCGGCACATCCTAACCTTGTGGCTAAGTGACCAGGATTTTGACACCCCATAGAGACTAGTATCGGGACTCATGGACCTTCGGTTTCAACACCCTTGGATTTCCCGTATATAAAATCACAACTTAAAACAAAATAGTCTTAGTTCAAAAGCATATTTAAATTTAAGAAAAAGAGATTTTCCCTATATTTATTAAATCACACATATATTACACTTAATATAATTATTCATCCTTTAAACTAAGGAAATCCTCGACCTTTTAGAAGGCTGCAACATCGGTTGTGAGCCGGCAAGATGCAGCAAACTTTTATCAGTCTCGGATAATTACTATGTGCCTTATTTAGAAGACTGCCTAACACGGTTGTGTCGGGCAATATGCATAAACTTTTATAGCTCAAGTTTTTTATTATTTATTATACTCATTTTTTTACCTATTATATTACCATGATATAGAGGAAAGGGAATTTTTTCTTTTTAGAAAATTTAAGTATAAATTTGAACTAAAATTATTGATATCGACTATACTTCAAAAATTGTTGATTTAAGTTTAATTTTCGAAGAGAGCACGTATTATTAGTCCGGTTAGAAGCTTATGGGAGAGAAAAGCCACAAACTACACTTATGAGCTCTTAAGATTTCCAACTAATCCTTGTTTAGCATCTAACTCATACTTAACTCTATCATTTTCGTGTTTCTTCCAAATTTAAAATCTTTAATAAACAAAGGTCCGCGAATGCTTAGTCTAAAAGTTTAATGAAACAAGCTAGAGCTCCAATTACGCTCGTTCGAGTTCAAAATTTATTCTATTCTACCAGCCAGATAGTCACATTGTGATAAAACACTTATTTTATTTTTGAATTTTTTTTTTTGGTATTTTGGTGGTAAAAACGGGATTACGTGAAAACAACGGCTGCATGCACAATCAAATCGATAGATCCCCCCATACTAGAATTGAACATTGTCCTCAATGTTTTAAGAAGGGTCTCTACGTAAATCTAAAGCCGTTTATTAAGTGTGCTCAAAGATAAACGTTAGTCGATAAGATTGGATATTGGATTCCCATAATCATGCTAAGGATTGAAGCTCGAGTGAACGAAGGACAAAACCACGAGCACGAGAGGCTTCATAATCCGGGGAAATCCTGGACATACAACAAAAACCACAAAACACGAGAAAGGAAGAGGCGAGCCTCCTCACAACACACTTATTCGTTACTACTATTATTATATTAGGATAAGCATGGGTTGCCACCCACGAAGCGCTTGTTTATTAATGAGCCACTAAGCTTGAAGACTTGAAAATCCCCACCAAGTATGTTCTCGAAGAATAGGAAATTACCGAAAAATTTCCTCTCGAGATCACTTGGTATGAGTTACTTTTTGTGGTGAATGATAGTTCTCATCGGATTGCGATTTTGCAAATTACCATGCAGGAATTTGTGATTAAAGGGAAGTGTCCTACAATCAAGAACAATTTTTTCAAGTGTTAACGCAACTACTTTTGGGACGACCCCTATTTGTTTAAGATTTGTGTGGATCAAGTGATCCGGCGGTGTGTTTACGGCCAAGAAGCTGTTGATATCCTCACAGCTTGCCATAATGGGCCCACCGGGGGACATTATGGTGCCAACTACACCGCCAAGAAAGTTTTTGACTCAGGATTCTTTTGGCCTACCATTTACCGCGATGCCCATGACTTGGCCGGGGATATTCTATACTACTCCTCGGTTTCATTGATTATTTTTAGATTATACTTATTATATATATTTTATTATATATATATTATATATATAGTTTAGAGAACCAATCAGGCCCGTTCCCGTCTTCACGAGGGAACAAGTATATACTCGTGGCCGTCGATTATTTGTCAAAATGGGTTGAAGCGAAAGCGCTCCTCACCAATGACGCCCGAGTTGTTTGTAAATTCTTAAAATCTCTCTTCGCCTGATTTGGGACCCCTCGTGCCATCATAAGTGATCGCGGTACCTATTTTTGCAATGACCAGTTTGCAAAGGTTATGCTTAAATACGGAGTTACCCACCGTCTCTCCACCGCTTATCACCCACAAACAAGTGGGCAAGTTGAGGTTTCAAATCATGGTTTGAAACGCATTCTGGAAAGGACCGTAGGCGAATACCGTGCTTCGTGGTCCTATAAGTTGGATGACGCCTTGTGGGCCTTCCGTACAGCTTTCAAAACACCCACCGGGTGCACTCCTTACAAGCTCGTGTACGGAAAGGCCTGTCATCTTCCGATCAAACTAGAGCATAAGGCCTATTGGGCCTTGAAGCATTGTAATTATGACCTTTTGACCGCAAGCGATCACCGTAAAGTTCAAATGAATGAACTAAATGAACTTCGTGATAAGGCATATGAGAACTCTTTGATCTACAAAGAGAAAACAAAGAGGATCCATGACTCAAAGATCAAGAACCGCGTTTTCAACGTTGGTGATTGAGTCCTCCTCTTTAATTCTCGATTAAAGATTTTCTCGGGCAAGCTTAAGACCCGCTGGACTGGACCATTCACCGTTACCCAAGTATTACCATATGGCACCGTCGAGTTATCTCAAACCGACGGGCCAAACTTCAAGGTGAATGGTCATATACTTAAACACTACTTTGGAGGGGACATACCACCGATGGTTGTCCCGAATCTCCAAACTTTCCCCATGGACCATTGAATTTAGGGTCGAGTCGAGCTTGTGATTCGGTTAACAAAAACAAGGCGCTTCATGAGTGGCAACCCATGCTTATCCTAATATTATAATAAGTAGTAATGAATAAGTGTGTTGTGAGGAGACTCGCCTCTTCCTTTCTCGTGTTTTGTGGTTTATGTTGTATGTCCAGGATTGCCCCAGATTATGAAGCCTCTCGTGCTCGTGGTTTTGTCCTCCGTTCACTTGAGCTTCAATCCTTTGCATAGTTATGGGAATCCAATATCCTAATCTTATCGACTAACGTTTATCTTTGAGCACACTTAATAAACAACTTTAGATTTACGTAGAGACCCTTCTTAAAACATTGAGAACAATGTTTAATTTTGATATGGGGGGATCTATTGATTTGATTGTGCATGCAGTCGTTGTTTTCACGTAATCCTGTTTTTACCACCAAAATACCAAAAAAATAAAAAATTTTAAAAATTTTCAAAAATAAAATAAGTGTTTTATCACAATGTTGACTTTCCTGCTGGGTAGAATAAGAATAAATTTTGACTCGATCGAGCGTGTTGAGCTCTAGCTTGTCCCTTAACTTTTAGACTAAGCATTCGCGGATCTTTTTATTAAAGATTTTAAATTTACGAAGAACGAGAAAATGATAGACTAAATTAATGAGTTAGATGCTAAACAAGATTAATTGAAAATCTTAAGAGCTCATAAGTTTAGTTTGATGGCTTTTTCTCCCAAAAGCTTCTAACTCGGACTAATAATACTGCTCTTTAATTTCCGAAAAATAAACTTATATCAACGAATGTTTGAAAGTAAGGGTTTGATAACAATAATTTTAGTCTAGATCAAAATTATACTTACATTTGCTAAAAATCAAATTTCTCTATATCATTTGTAATATTTTTTTGCAAAATGAGGTAATAATAATAATAAATAACTGTATTGCATGTAGTAAATGGTTTAATGCATCTTGCCATGCCTAACAAGGCAGATGTTGGCATTCTTCTTAAATAAGGCACATAAGTAATTTCCGAGATTTTGATAAATGTTATGGAGCTACACAATCTTGGCCCTGGCTCACAAGACCTATTTATCAAGCAAGCCAGTCTAATAATGGTCACGTGATTTCGTTAGATTGTAAGGATGTATCAATTATATAAATGTGTGAATCAAAATTGATCTCTATAATATGATAATAGGTAAAATCACTTTACTTAAAATTTAAATATGCTTTTATGAACTAAGTACTGTTTCTCTTTTAAGTTGTAATTTTAGTATAAACGGGAAATCCCAAGAGTATTGAAACCGAAGAGTTCACCGTGTGTCTCGATAGTAGTCTCTGTGGGGTATTACTCAAAAGACTGTCATAATAGGCCTGTATAGGATGGATCGTTATGCCGAGACAAAGACGCTACATTTTATGATCTCTTCGGGCCTTCAAGACTCAACACTTATGGGTGGAACGTGAACAAAAAGAAAATTTTAAAAAAACGGGTGATGTCCATGGGTAGAAATTTTGAAATAGACGCACAGCTCCCAAAAATATATAATAATTGTCAGGAGTGAAAAGTATTTAAAAAGGTTGCAGTCTGAGTAGGTTTAGTTCGTCTTAACACATGTTTAGAGGGTTATTATCTTTTTTAAAGCTTGGTTTGGGAACAAGTACAAATCGGAACGTGATTTATCTTTTTTTTTTTGGGCATATTTAGGTATTGAATTGCTTCTTATTCTAAGAACCCGTAAAATTTATTAAAAAAACGAGAAGTCCAAACAATTCTAGTTAGTTGCTTTAAAAATAAAAGTACAAAACAAAAAAAAAATATTATGAGAAAAAGGGAAACATGACAAAATATGTGTGGTCATATGAAGATGTAATATTTAAAATAGTGGTCAAAATAAGGGCTTTACAAAGCTATTTTGATTCTTTAATTCTCACCTTGATGAACACCTTAGCTAACTTTTTCGAGGAAATTAGTCGAGAGGGGATTGAGATCTTTGGTTTTGTAAAGTAGTTAACTTAAGGCATTTCGTACGCGACCAGTACAATATCTTATTAGGTGGGATCTTTGGTATGTGCTTAATTACACATACCATTTATCCATTAAAACGGGCTTAAATGACCAAAAACATACCAAAAATTAACGTTGGTATTTTAGTTTGTTTTGCAATTATATTTTGCAGTGTAACGGATATCAAAGAAAAGGACGCACATCAGCCAAAACGACAAACCAAAACCGAGCACCTAATTGGAAAGTGCGACAAAAGTCTAATGTCGAAAGGGTCAGACAAAAGTCAAAGTCAAAGTCAAGTCAACACCGCGTAAAAGTCCCAGTCAAAAGAGAAAAAGCCCGAAACCAGAAGCGAAATCTAATATCATGCCAACCCGTACCCAATTAAAGGGCCCGGGGTCAGCCCTTTAAGCTTTAATTATTAAATATTCTAAGCCTATATATGATAATTGATTCCAAATCCCATATTCCAAATCCGAACCAATACAACCCGTCCTGTCCCACACTAATAGCCCATTACGAATTTGAAACCCCTTACCCCCCCCCGATTTACAACTGTTAGTCTAAATGATAACATAGTTAGTCCTACTTTGGCAGTGGCGACCAGCACCCCATGTAAATCCCTTCTATAAACTTCTAACTACTTGTTAAACCACTGCTCACCCAAACAGTACATTTCCTCCTAATATCCACTAAAAAAACTGTCTCCCACCTTTCCTGCACCCCTCACACCCATAACAACTAACGTGCTCTGCTCTCCATCCATTACCTCACTTCATAACAATACAAAAATCCACCTTGACAATCCCCTTTAAAACCCCATTCGTCAATGAAAGTAAGGACAACAAATCAATGGCTAATGATCACTAGAGCTTGGAGAGCAAGAATATTGGATGGCTTAAGCTGAAAACTTAACTTCGCTCTCAATCAAGAAAACACAACAGACTCACTACTGTTATCCTCTCCACAGAAGTAACACACAATGAAGACCCCCAGACCAGACATTCTGTTTAAGTATAAAAAGAATGTTCTTTTAGTATACAAAAGATCCTTTATAAGCCTAAAAGAGCATGTAAGTTTTTTAAGCTTATCTAGTATTTTCTTAACAACTTAATCTATGTATACATTTATAGCTTATTGCAATTTTTGAATTTTCAAGCGCAAGTCTTTATGAAAGATATAAGAAAGTATTTGAGTTTTTTAGATTAAAAAATTTCGAAGTTTTAAATGTTCATGTTTCATTATAGATAAAATAACTATACAAACAATCATAAAGCTCTTTTTTATCATATAGTTGCTTAAAGAGTCATGTTACCCGAAATCAAAAACAAAAAGCAAGCAACAGTTGCAATCAAGGTAGCATGGTTAATACAGGAAAGCCATGGTGATGTGAACTAAGTGACTTTCAAGGGGAAGCAAATATGATGAAGATTAGGTAGATGATTTGGGTGTCTATCTCAAACCAAAAGCTAAAGTACCACCTTGAGAGTTATACATTTTTTTTTTTTCCATTTTAGCTTAAAATGCGCATTTAGCTTATTATCTGCATATATACACTGTTGACTTATTGATACTGCTGTAGTTTTATTATGCATAATAATGTTGTTAAAATTGCCATTAGTTTATGTTTACATGAAGTTTAAATACTTATTTGTACATGTTTGATTTAAAACTTGCTAGTTATAAGCACAATAGAAACTTGCATGTATCAGAATTAGCTTAGGTAAAAAGTGCTTAACATAGAAAAAAGTTGATAATATGCTTTGTTTCTTTGCTTAAAATTACTTAGTCATAATCAGGTTCATTTAAAATTATAAGCTTAAATCAGTGTTTTTATATTTATAAAAAAGTTGGCAAAACCATATACTTAAGGGGTTTTAGGGTTAAACCCAAAATTGGTGGGACCAAATAAGGAGTTGTAAAAAACGGGTTATTTGTCATAGGTCCAAACATTTTTAGCATTTTTAAGATTATTTTTATGTGATCAGTTTTCCAAAAGATTGTATAGGGGTTGCAAAACTTATATTCCAAGTTTTTAGGTATATACCATTGTTGTAAATGCCTATAGAATCAGTATGTTTGTGCAAAAAACTCTTTCCAATCTATTTTATATTTAAGTTTTTTGCTTAACAAGGCTGGTTTTAATGTCTGGTTTATGCTCTATTTTGTACGCTAAAATGCAGTATAAATAAGATCTTTAGTTTTAGTGTGGCAAGTTTCAATTGTGGTTTTTAAGTTTACAATCCAGTAGCAAGGTCTATTAAGTCTCATTTCTAAGTTTAAAATTCAAATATATACAATTTTAGATATAGATAAGTTTTGTTTTTAGGTTTATTGATCTTGAATTTGCACAAGCTCATTAGATATAGTTCCTTTTATTCTTATTAGCTTATTTTGTAGTCTAAAAATCATTTAGATTAGTCTTTAAAATTAGAGTCTGCATATAGCTCATTTGTTGTCTTAATGACAAACCTTAAAAAAAAACTCAACATAAGACTGCGTGTATGAACAACCCAAATTCAAAAGCCTTTATCATGGCTATAATATGTATATATTCAAAATACTTATATCATAATCTGTATGTCCTGTGAATCATAAGAGATAGCTTATAGGATAAGCTTGATCAACATATAAGTCATTAAGCCATAAGGATAGATTTAGGCTTTTAATTTCTAGCTTAAAAGTAGCTTTTTAGCCTTTTCGAACTGTTTTTTATGCATTCTATCTTAGTGCTTTTAAGACCTTTCCAACTTATTTTCTTGGCTTATTTTTGTTTGTAAGTGCTTATTAGGGTAAGGGTATCATTTGTTTTGAGCTTATTTGTTTCTATGAGTGCTTATTGGTTTTTAAAAAAAGCAAAACAGCTAGCTATTAACTCACTTAGTTTAAAAAAGCCAAAACTGTCTTCTCTTTTTTTGTTTATTACCAGCTTATTTCTAAGTTTTGTAAAAAGTTGCTTTTTTAAAGTTTGTTATTGTAAATTATTTATTAGTTGTTAAAAAGAAAAATTAAAAAAAAAATGTTGTGTAAAAAAAGAGGTCACAGGGGTCGAACCTGTGACCCCCCCTTTCATAGCCAAGCACCCAAGACAAACGCAGGCGAATGGTAACAATGGGGTGCTACTTCAGGCACCAAACACAAGTCAACCACTTAAAAAGACCATGAAAATGGGACCGTTTTAAATAAAGTCATGATTCTATTTAATTTAATAGAAATATCATAGTGTGCAACAAGTTTTCAATTAATAATGTATTAGAAACATTGTCAAGCAAAACGTTTGTCGAAAGGTATCCACATGTATTAAGCCTTCAAAAATATATATCCGGCGCACTTCGAAAGCTCCCAATGCACCATTACAAAATAGTAACCTGCAAATACATGCAAAAAGTTCAACAATAATGTTTTGTGAATACATAGGATAAGTAAAAAGCGGTAATTTAAATAATTTAATAAAAATTTCAGAAGAAAAGTAGCGTTACAACATTTAAGAAGAGTTATATCGCGAAATCCCAATAGTGATTCCGTAAATCAGAAATTTATTTAAAAGTGGACCCCCCCCCCAAAACAAGATCGAAGTAAAAATGGTGGACTAAGTACTATTCCGGAATCCCAAATAGGTAAGGATAGACAAGAGAAACACGATTCATCAAAGTCAACACTTGTAATTGATTGCACTAAGCCATTGAACCGCTCGAAGCTGTATTCGAAATTAAAGTGGAATTGCACACCAGAGTTCGTAATTATAACGGATTTGCACCAGTAATCGTATTTGCACCAGTAAGCCGTATTAAATGGATTTGCACCAGTAATCGTAGATTGCACCGATAATCGAAATTTAAAATGGATTTGTGCACAGTAAACGTAATTATAATGGATTTGCACACGCATAATCTTACATTATACTGGATTTGCACCATTAAAGTGGCTCTAGGCAATAGCATTCAACAATAATCTGTGAATCATACAATTTTCGAAAACACTTGTGTCCAAAGTAAACAATCATTTTGTTTCAAAATTCAGCGGTAGTAAACAAAACAAGCTTTTGGTAAGAAATAGTCATGTACAAATTATATAGTAAGGAAATGAGTGTATATACTTGGTAAAACGAGCATTATTCCCCTCGCGAGTTTATAAAAATATTGAAAATGAAAGCAAATCAGACTATGAACTCACATAAGTATTGAAGAGGAGAATCGAATGGTAATAAAATAAACAAGTTTGTAACGAGCAGTATTCACCCCCAAAACATTTAAAACAAGTAAAATAGGGCAATGAACGTCCCCATAAGAGTGCATGAAATCAACAAGATAACACAATAGAAAAATGCTTCACGAAAGAATCCGAAGGCAACTAATCCATATAAACGGTCGAATAAGTACCAGATACCTTGTATATAATCATATAGTTGTTACATCGTTAACTTTCGTTCGGGGATCGCTATAATAATTTAAGAGGTCAGATACAATGAACGATCGAGAGTAAGGACACTTTAAAATCGTAAATCCAACAACGTACGACGAACGGACCAACCGAAGGGCCTCACTATGAAACTCCCTAGTACATGATAGTACTTTGATACCCACAATACAAATTCAATCGTGGAGCTCAATCACCAACTAATTGATTTTTGGAAAAATTGTGTTTTAATCAGATAAAACGTTGTAATAATTAACCGTTTAGTAAAACATAGCATAACTTGCGTTTTTAAGCCCCGATTCTCGCGTAATATTTTCAAATGCCAATCTTTTCGTATTAAACTAGTTTATCAAATTTTACATTTTCCGTATTTGATCGCATTGTGAACAGTAACTTTTACGTGTTCCCTATCATACGAGAAATTTTTATTTAAATGTGTCTTTGACGTCGTAAAACCCGAGAAACCGATCCGTATTTTATTCGTTAACAGCTTCCGTTTAAAAGTGAATTCAATTCGAGGACGATCTCGTAATTAAAAGATATATCATATTTTTGATGTTTTTTAAAAACTTAAGTTGCTGTAGTGAGATATTGTTTTTTATATAAAAAAATAGTTTTAAAAAAGTATTCTCGTTGTAAAGACTCTAATATAACGTATCTTTTTTCGTTATAAATCGGTTTTTTTTTTTTTCGAGTTTTCCTTATCATTTTGGAATCGTCATGAGATTGTATTAAATTAGTAAATTTTATGCCTACCTACTGAATGAAACACGAAATACAAACCCTTTTAATTATCCAAGTTATATTGATTTATAAAAGATTGGTTTTATTATCTTTATTACCCTAATTGATAACTAAAACAGTGTATCAAAATTATAGATCCGGATTATTCAATGAATATATTGACCATATAACAGAAGAAAAAAGTGTATAAATTTTCTAGACATTAGTAAAAACGCTTTTATACATATTTAAAAGTTCTTAAGTGGTTGATTTATCCATAAATAACATATATACACATAAATATATAAAATAAAAAGTAAAAGGAATTTATATGACCCTTAGGATGATGAATGAGATGAGAAATGGAATGTTAAAAAACCCTTGTTTAGTACTAGAAACCAAAGCTTTCACTTAGAAAAACCCTTTTATTTCCTTTAATAAAAACCCAAATCATGTATTTCTATTCTGGTAATACCTTGCAAATGGTGATTAAATTGGTTGTAAAAACCTTAGAATTACTTTGTAATGGATGTGTATATAAGGGGTATAGGTTGCATAACATTGTTGTATGGTTGGTTCTTTGTGGTGATTTATTTTCCGGAAGCAAATATAGAGATGAAAAAGGGAAAGAAAATTTTGATTTTTATCAAGTGTTTATGTGTATGATCTCTTACTATATACAAGTATAATAAATATGTGCAAGAACTTAGTCAAGGGAACATGGTAAGGTACAAGGATGGTCTTTGTCTTAGGGGAAGGTCTAGTTCATGGTCTAAGACAAAGGGACAAGAATGGTGTAGTAATAAAGAGGAATGGTGAAGGTTTTAACTGAAGTATGGTGTAGTATTTGACCCAAATGGAAGTTTTCTTATTTTTCTTTTGTATTAACTTGCCAGAAATTAACGGCCAAATAAATTGGATAACATGATAATTTAGTAATTTTGTATGTAATGGTGTATAAATGTATTGGTATTTGTTGAAGCGTAGAAAAGTTTTGTTTGTTCCCTGGGAGTGCCTAAACCGCAATTTATTCGTCGAACGTATACACTTTACGCGTAGCCTATAAAAATAAAATGAACAAAGTGAATAATATCCTCAAAATAATTTATAGTAAACCCAGACTTGATTGTAAACATTTAATTGTTTGATCGCCCTTTTACATTGAACGCTAATTATTCGCTTACGCGATTTTACCTTTAAACATAACTATTTAAAATTCTAAAATCGAAACGTGAAAGAAAAAATAAACTATAGTAAAATATATGAACATCGTTCCGATTTGTATCAAAAATACGAGTTGTTACGAAGTCCTTACGCCCGTTAAAGGGAGCCTTTCCACAAGGCTCAGGATTGCAACACCTGAAGAAGGTACGGGTTTAGAGAAGAGATGTGGAAATTTCTTCCGGATTGTGTGTATGATAAAGAGGTGAGGTTTTAAGTGACTACTCCTCTCATCATGGGGCATGTGTTCCTCCTGAAGTATACAACGTTACAAGTTATGTATATTTGAGAACTAAACGAATGCAATGCTCATTTTGTCAAAAATAGTGTTAAGTTTTTATGAGATTTGAGAGAGTGACTATGTATAACTAAGATTATAATTTAAAGTAACATTGGCGAATGAAAAGGCCCTCATGGCTAAATGAATGATGGTATCTTGAAAGAGAAAAAGTAAAGTAGCTCATATATAAAATGGGTATTCTCATAATAATACCTGCATATTGGTGCTCAAGACGCAAATGATAAAATCAGGAAGTACGCAATAATCGAAGTGGTTACATATTTATATCACGGCACCGGATTACAAGAGTCAATAGTAGGATGGTCAAAGGATTTTTTGATGTTTTAAAAACTTAAGTTGCTGTAATGAATAGTGTTTTTATAAAAAAAATAGTTTTATAAAAGTATTTCTCGTTGTAAACTCGTAATTAACGTATCTTTTTCGTTATAAATCGGTTTTTCGAGTTTCTTATCATTTTGGAATCGTCATGAGATGTATTATTAGTATTTTATGCTCTACCTACTGTATGAAACACGAAATAAAAACCCTTTTATTATCCAAGTGTATTGATTTATAAAAAGTTTGTTTTATTAACTTTATAAACCCTAATTTATAACTAAACATGTTATCATAATTATAGATCCATTATTTCATGATATATATGACCATATAACATAAGAAAAAGTGTATAATTTCATAGACATTAGTAAAAACTCTTTTTACATATTCAAAAGTCTTAAGTGGTGATTTAGCCATAAATAACATATTACACATAAAATAATGATAATAAAAAGTATAAAGGAATTTAGAAGACCTTAGGGATGATGTATGAGATGAGAAATGAATGTTAAACCCGTGTTTAGACTAGAAACCAAAGCTTGCACTTAAGAAAACCCTTGTTTTCTTAATAAAAACCCAAATCTTGATTTCTTGCTTAATACTTGCAAATGGTGATTAAATGGTTGGAAACACCTTAGAATGACTTGTAATGGATGTGTATAGAAGGGTATAGGTTGAATAAAATTTTGTATGGTTGGGTCTTTGTGGTGATTTATTGCCGAAGCAATATAGAGAGAAAAAGGGGAAAGAAAATTTTGATTTTTATCAAGTGTTTATGTGTATGATCTCTTACTAGATACATGTATATATATATGGTGCAAGAACTTAGTCAAGGGAACATGGTAAGGTTCAAGGGATGGTCTTTGGTCTTAGGGATGGTCTAGGTCATGGTCTAAGTCAAAGGGACAAGTATGGTGTAGTAATAAAGAGGTATGGTGTAGGTTAATGAAGTATGGTGTAGTATTTGACCAAATGGAAGTTTTTCTTATTTTTCTTTGTATAACTTGCCATAAATTCGGCATATATATGATATACATGATATATTTGAGTAATTTTTATGTATTGGGTATAAATGTGGGTATTTGTTGAAGCGTAGAAAAGTTTTGGTGGTTCCGGGAGTGCCTAAACGCAATTTATCGCGAAACGTATACACTTTACGTATCCGATAAAAATAAAATGAACAAAGTTAATAATTATCCTCAAAATAATTATATAACCCTTGAATGATGTAAACATTTAATTGTTTGATGCCCGTTTACATTGAACGCTAATTTTTAGCTTACGCGATTTTAACTTAACTATTAAAATTAAAAGCGAACGTGAAAGAAAAAAAAAACTTAGTAAAATATATGACGTCGTTCGTTGATCAAAAATACGAGTTGTTACAAACACTTCCATAGTCTTTTCGATAATATCATGGAACATGGCCATCATACACTGTTGAAAAGTACCGGGAGCATTACATAAGCCAAATGGCATGCGACAGTACGCGAAAGTTCCATACGGGCAGGTGAAAGTAGCTTTCTCCTGGTCTTGGGGATCTATTGGTATTTGGAAATACCCTAAAAATACATCTAGAAAACAATAAAACTCATTCCCGGCTAATCTTTCTAAAATTTGATCCATAAACGGCAATGGAAAATGATCTTTTCGAGTCGCTTCATTTAACTTCCTATAGTCTATGCAAACTCTCCAATTATTGCAAAGAATTGTTACTTAATCATTTATATTTGAGAATTGCAGTAATTACGGAGTACTTGGTGAATATTAGCAAAAGGCGTGCATTCTGGAGCTTAAACGAATATATTTTGAAGATTAATGATTCTTACTACCAATACGCCATATCCATCAAGGAAGAGACGGCGTATCCATGCCTGCACTCACTAAAGACCACAAAGGAAAGAAGATCAATACGCTGTATCCAGAAGGTCAATACGCCGTATTAAATATATAGTATGTGAAGATTCTGAAAGATATCAAACGTGGTCCCTACTCCAAGAAACTCTAATACACCGTATGCAATCCCTTGGATACGCCGTATCGAACCGACTTCCAGACCCTATAAATAGAAAACTCAAAAATGAGTTTTAAGTGTGCTAAATCATACTCTCGATACTTAAACCACAAAAGTCAATTTTCAGAGGAGAAAAAGAGCTGAAGAGGTCTTGCAACGCATTTTAATCCATAGAAGACAACGTGTAATTTCTTATATTTTTGTAATCGTTTAGTTTTTGGTATCATTCGTTAACTCGGGTAGTTTACCTTGGCTAAAACAATTACTCTTGTATTAATTATGATGTTTAAAGGCTAATACCTTTAGGTATTAGCCATTATTAAGAAGATCTGAATCTTTGGTTTTGTTTATATCTCGATTGCTTAATTTACGTTGCAATGATGATTATGGTTTATCAATTCATACTTGGTTTACGTGCTGTTTGTATGGGACCAATCATTCCAACAGGATCTAGTGGATACGGACCCAAGTAATCTAGATGTCGGGATAGCTCTTCATATAGCAATTTAAGAATGATATGCCTCTTCGAGATAAGTAATCATTACACTGAATAAACAAACCAACTTCTAATCAGATTAATGATGGCTAATACAGTTTTCTATCATAAGGCTCGACCGCTCTTTTATCTTCTGTTAATTTGCTTGTGTGGGTTAAAGTGTCTTGAATTGATTGTAGTCACCAAACAAACCCGTGCCAGTCTCTCAGGCTGAAAACCCCCTTTTACCTGTTAGAATTAGGATTAGAACTAACATAGGATTAGCATAGGTTTGACTTAAATTAGAATTAACTTAGATTAGACAACCAAAATATAAATAAATTGAGAGATTTAACCTCGCTTCAAGTGTTCGACACCCTACTTACCACAAAACTAGTACCGACCGGGTACACTGCCCGTTAAAGTGTTGTTTTTGGTTAAGTCGGCAAAATATAAATTTAAAACTTGAATCATAAAAATATATACCACACAATGACACATCAAGTTTTTGGCGCCGTTACCGGGGAGTGAAAATTAATCTTGATTTTTATTTTATATTTTAGTTTTTAACATTAGATTAGATCTAACCCTTAAGAGTAGTTTAACTTAGATTAGTGTATATTCTTGTATATTCTGTATATTTTGTATTTTTATTAGTTTAATTGTTTGCCTGTATATTGTGTGTTTAATTTAATTGTGTTGCTAATACACTATTCTGGTAAACAACTCGATACGACGTATCCACTTCCACTAAATACGGCGTATCCAACCTTCTGTCCAATACAACGTATTCGTTTTGATCAGCAATACGACGTATTCAATCATTTGTATACGGCGTATTGGAAAAAGTTAGTATATTTTTGAAAGTTTATTTTCCTTGAATTGCTTTACTTTGAATCATGTCTTACTTTTCAAGGGCAGCATCCGGACTTCGTCCATACCACTTTACCTATCCGGAAAGAAAGTTAACGATGGAGGAAATGTTATGCAAGTTCATTGATGACGGAAAACGGGAACATGAAGAGATGATGGCATTTATCTATGACTTCCAAACAACAAACGAGATCTTATTTAAAGAAAGAAACAATTCGTTAATTGAGCTAAGACGAATGATTCATTTTGCATGTTCCTTAACATCTGATCATTATTCCTCTTGTAACTTGAAAAATCATTTGAAATCTCTTATTGAACTTGATTATTAGGCACTTGAAAAGGTTGGTTTTGAAAATTTGGAGCTATGATTATTTGAGCTTGAAACCTTGATTTCCATTGAAAATTATTTCCCTGATTACCTTATATTTCTCTTGTTTGAGAAGTATTTTGGAAAGAATTCTTACGGGATTAATACTATACGTATATTAAATTTGCTCAACCAATTACTAACTCGGTTCAGAGAGTTAACTTGATTGTAAGTACCCGTGGTCGCACAAACACTAGCCTGATTGTTATCGGTAGCCGGACAATTATACCAAGAATGGGCACCACCACAAGTAACGCAAGTTTCCTCAACCGCTTTAACCGGAGCGGGAGTGACAACTTTTTTAGAAACAATCTCGACTAAGGTCGAAAGTTGATCCGCAAGCTTATCAATTCTCTCATCCGTTTTACTAGAAGTAGCATTCATCCTAGAAGCATTTGATCTATTTCGTGAATAACGAACTTTTGATTTATTCTCAATTATGTTTAAAGCCTCTCTAGTCGTCTTACTCAAAAGATTTCCACCCGCCGCGGCATTTAAGGAGTCTTGTTCATTCTCGTTTAAACCGTTATAAAAGGTATCAACTTGAGTTAACTCCGTAAATCCGTGATGGGGACAAGCTCTAAGCAACTCCTTAAATCGTTCCCACGCTTCACTAAAAGTTTCCTCAAATTTTTGTGTAAATCGAGAAATTTCATTCTTTAAGTGAGTGGTTTTCGAAGGAGGGAAAAATTGATTCACAAATTTGGTAACGAGATCCTCCCAAGTCAAGATTGAATTTAGTGGTTCTTTCTCGTACCAAGTTTTAGCGGCTCTCTCGAGCGAATATGGAAACATCATAAGCTTAATCACATCGTTAGGCACATTCCTAAATCGTAAAGTCGAGGTAATCCTTTTGAAACTATTAATATGAGCATGAGGATTCTCACTCTCACGACCGTAAAACGGGTTCGCTTGAACCAATTGAAGCAAATTCATTTTAATCTCAAAAATGATCCACATTAATTTCTAGTAAAACGATAGCTTCTCCGTACCCTTCCGTGTGTGCTCGAAGTAGCACTTCCATCGTACGTTCTGCCATTGGTGCAACGATAGTACGAAGCTCGGGTTCGACTATGTTTGGAGCACGTCCTTTATTTTAACGTCTCGTAATGGTTACGTTTGAATTATTTGGAAAATAGGAATTTCTAGTACGCATGAACTAAATAAGCAACTGAAATGAGAAAAGAAACGAGAAAATGAAATATTTTTGTTTACCGAATAATCAACAAACATAGGGTAACTCTCTTAAGTAAAATAAATTTTACAAAAGAGGTGCGCCTTTTTCGTTAGTGACACAAACGGTTAAAAGAATTTAATCTTTGGTTCGGGAACTTATTGATGGATAATACCTCAATTGAAGGTATTATTTGTTGGTGTTCTTTTACCAACTTTGTAACTTTTTATATTCACAAATAAATGAGAAAAATCAAAAAAAATCGGAAGAGCAAATATTTTTGTCTTTTTGTTTTTAAACTTTTACTTATACTAAAAAGAAAAGAAAATTATTTTTTTACTTTTGATTTTTTTTATATATTTTTGATTCTCTTAAAAGCGTAACTTTCGAAGACGAAAGGTTCTCCAAATCACGATCGACAAAAACTTCAAACAAAAGAATCTTAATCACAAATCCCCGGCAGTGGCGCCAAAAACTTGATGCGTAAAGTTTTATACACGTATAATAATATAATAATAGAAAATTACCAAACTACCATTGAGGACAAAGGTAATAAGGAAAATTCTCTCAAATATATAATAATACGTATATTTACCGGTAAAGTTTTGTCTTTTTTCAAATTTTTTGATTTGTTCTTTATATCTTTCAAGCTCAGCAGTTAATGACTCATTTACACTTTTATTCTCCTTATTTACCTACACTTAGATACTTGATTAGAAATCTCTTCAATCACAAACATTATCATTGCATCTTGTTATGCAAAAGAAGTAGTATATTGAACAACCTCATTTTCAGTTTCTTTCATATATTGATCATATGAAATAACATTACTGTCACTTGTTATGTCAGTATCTGAATCATTAATAAAAGGTGGTTGTTCAGAATATTGCATCTCTTGCACACTTTGATCAATCATATTAGCATTTTGACTAGAACAAAAACGGAGTTGAAATGAGCTTAAAAACACGAAAAACGTGAACGAGAACGAATCTCGTTCTTTAAAAATTGAAATTTTGCAATTTTAACCCTACGAAAGCAAAACTAATTTTCCTAGAAACTATATGATAAAAGAAAATTTTCTAAAAAAGAATTATATTTTTTTGATTATTTTTCTATTTTTTATGAATTTTTAAAGTTTTTTATAAAATTAAATGTTTAAAAATAGTAAACTAAATATAAAAATTCTGAAAAAATTATAGAAAGTAGCTTGAACTAAGAGGGACCTAGGAAAAATAAGCTCGTAGACACAGCTTAATGAATAAGCTACGAAATAAGCTTAAACAGCTTATTAACTAAAGAGCTCAGAATGTATATAAAGGATTAATGATGTAAAGAACTAATGGATGAGCTAATATAGCAAACTGATTACTATGTGTGTAGGGTGAGACGTGTATGTGTGAAGGTTGAGGACACAAGTTCGAATCCTGCCTCAACCTTTTTGATTTTTTTGATTTTTTTATTTTTGAAAACTTATAAAAGCAAAGTTGTAGACAAGCTAAAAACTAACACGTTGTTATAACAACCTTAATCTTAAAACCTGAAATTAACAAGAAAATAGCTTATTGATTGAGACAGAAGTACTAAACTACTAATTTTTTGGTATTTTCCTAAACTTAATAAGCTCAAATACTAAGATAAGCTAACTACCCTAAATGCTAAATAAGCTACTAAATTGCTAACATTATCCAAATAAAGCTAATTATTACTAAAAAGAACCAAAGAAAATAAGCAAACAAAAACTAAAAAGAGCTATTAAACTGCAAAAGCAAAAAGCCAAACAAGGCCCTAAGGGAACTTTTAAAGTCTTAATATTTCTATAAGCGCTTAGTAGTCCTTTATGCACTTTTAGCTTATGTAATCTTAAACTACAACTAATACTCTACCTAAAACAACTTTTTTAAAACTATTTTGAACTTCAAGAACTTAATGAAAAAGCTTAATGAAAACAGACAAAATACTTAGCATGCTGATTTTTAGAAAGACAAATTAACCTTAAAAAATTTTAAGAGGCTAAAAACAGATGACGGCTATTTAACTATTTTCTAAAAAGTAATTTCAAATAGATGAAGAATGACCTAAATGCTAGTTGTATGCCAAAAATCAGGACCTAATTATTAAGATTACCCTCTGAAAATTGATGTTGAAAATGGCCTTTTCTAACTTTGTCTAACTGATGCAGTTGACACAATTTGAACCAAAACTCAAATCCAAATGTGCAGACCTATAACTCTTGATTCTATGCTTTTAAAAACACAAACTAAGGACAAATTTAGCATTAACCTTCACTAAATTGATTTGAAACTAAAAATTCAAATGAACCTTAACAGATTTAAACTAAAAATAACCTAACTTATGAAAAACTCATTAACCCTATCCTAGCTTATAAATTTAGCACAAACAGACTTAGTTGAAAGATTAAAACCAAAAACTTAAAGACCAAATGGTCTCAATCAGTACTAACTTGTGGTTAGTACTGTTGAGCCAAACACCCCCTTATTTTTATGAAAAGTCATTTAAGCTTATGAAATTTGAATCTTATGAACAAAACTAAGTTACCAGATATTAATAAGCATTTAACAGTCCTAATAAGCATATAACAACAATCAAATAAGCTAGAATAACAAACAATAAGCTAATGCTACTTATTTTTGGTTTTTAATGATTTTTTAAGACAAAATGTGAAAAACTAAGATCTATACTACAAAAGCCAAAAACAGATGATCAAACATGATTAAAAAAACACAAGGAAACAATATAAAGCACAAATAAGCTAGATTATAAGCAGAATAAGCAAAATATAAGCTAGAAAATTAAGACAAAAGAGTAAATTGGAACTTACAAGTGCCTTAGCTAAACAAAGGCTTATAAATGCTCAAGAAGCTAATCTACAGCTCTAGCTTATCACAAGGATAAGATAGTAAATGTCCCATAAGCTCTTCCAGGTTAAGCTTATCATCCAAAAGCTTCAGATCCATTAGCATAGGTATTTAACTGATTTTAGATGTTTAAGTAGATTAAAGGACTAATTTAGCTCAATTTTAAGCTTAGAGAATTAGATGAGCTTATGATGAGCTTGTAAGAAGCTTATGAAAAGTGACAGCTTATTAAAGATGGAGTTTATAAAAAGTAGCTTAGATAAAAGTAAGTGTGAAACAAGGAAAACTTAATTCTTATTAATGAAAAGCTGAATACAATACTTGAAATTGAAATTACATTAAGCAAAGATTAAACTAAGACATTTTGAAAAGAAAATACAAAATAAGCTAAAAATTCTAAAAACTAGCTACACATTGTGTGAATGTGAGGGGCTTTTTATAGCCTGTAAATGAAGCTTCTAGGTCTTGGATCACGCTCCTCTCTCCCTTGATCTTGGCCTTTCATTCTCTCCCATCATTGGATCCTCATATGTAGCCGTTGGATCAATTAGGTAAGCACACGGATTGCCAACGTGGGATTCCGTGTGTCAGACCTCCGTGCTTCTTTTGCACTTGTTTTAGTGCAAAAAGTTGATCCTTGGTGTGTTTCTTGTCAGACCCGCATGACACTCCCTTTTGGGTCCCGACCAATCAAATGCTTTGGTGACGTTTCCTTTTGCCAGCGTGTTGCTTGGTACTCGAATCTTCTAGCCACATCATCAATTTTGATTTACCCTTTGATTTGGATGCAGGGTAAATTGAAGACGATGGTGAATAGTAACAACTACTTTTCCCGCGCCATTTCTTTCTATAAGGGTGCGTTTGATTTCTTTTGACCCGGGTTTTAACTTGTTGACTTTGGGCTTATATATAAAGGATTGGGCCATGGGTGTGTTTTGGGCTCGGGTTTGTTTTTGGGTTATTATAAAGGAGATAACGAGTGTTAACTCTTTATATTTTAAAGAGTTAACACCGTTAGGGCTTAGGGACCATTTTTGCAATTTGGTTTATTTGAGGGGCTGATTTGGGGTTTTTGGGTTTTGTCTTTCCATGTTTGACCAGGTTTGACTTGTTGACCAAGAGTTGACTTTTGACCATTGATAGCAAACTTCCGGCTCTTGTAAACTCTTTATCCGTTCCCGTGTTCGTGTTTATCCGGTTTTGACCCAAGTGTTATCCATGAGTTTGCCAATATGCCGTACCTACATAAATACAAAGACAAAAGCAAGCAAATATAGCAAGCATTTTAAGCAAATTTTGGTCTTTTAAGGTCCATTATGAGTATAAAACAGAAATGTGTTTTCAACACATATCATTTGCAGTCTTGGGGCAACGTAAGACCAAACATTTTTAGCCAATACACTATGCATGAAAGACCATGACGGATGCTCAAGCACATTACACGACAACGGAAAAAGAATTATTAGCCGTGGTGTATGCTTTCGAGAAACTCCGGCCTTACTTAGTTTTATCAAAGACCATAGTGTATACGGGACCAACTCGCGTCTTAATATCTTCTATGCTAAGCAAGATGCTAAGCCGAGATTGCTCTGGTAGATTCTCCTACTCCAAGAATTTGATGTCATTATTCGTGATAAAAAAGGAGCGGAGAATCTCGCGGCCGACCATTTATCTGGATTAGAGAACCCTCATCAAGGTGATCTCGAGAAAAAGGAAATTACCGAAACATTTCCTCTCGAGACCCTCGGAATGATATCTTTTCATGGTGATTTTAGTACCCCATGGTTTACCGACATTGCAAATTACCATGCGGGAAATTTTGTCGCGAAAGGGATGTCGTCCCAACAAAAGAAAAAATTCTTTAAGGATGTTAGGCATTATTTTTAGGACGACCCCTACTTGTTTAGAATTGGTGCGGATCAAGTGATTAGACGATGTGTTTACGACCAAGAAGCAGT
This sequence comes from Tanacetum coccineum, assembly GCA_026074375.1. Taxonomy (NCBI): domain Eukaryota; kingdom Viridiplantae; phylum Streptophyta; class Magnoliopsida; order Asterales; family Asteraceae; genus Tanacetum; species Tanacetum coccineum. The sequence continues at coordinate 36,019 of BQNB010011986.1, forward strand.
TGATATCCCCATGGCTTGCCATAATAGACCCACTGGGGGACATCATGGTGCGAACTACACCGCTAAAAAAGTCTTTGATTCTGGTTTTTATTGGCCGACAATTTACCGCGATGTCTACGACATGGTTAAGTATTGTGACTCATGTCAACGTCAAGGCAAAATCTTGCAAAAAGATAAAATGCCTCAAAATGCAATTCAAGTATGCGAGATCTTTGACGTGTGGGGCATCAATTTTATGGGCCCGTTCCCGTCTTCTCGAGGGAACAAATACATTCTCGTAGCCGTTGATTATTTGTCTAAATGGGTTGAAGCAAAAGCGCTCCCCACTAATGATGCTCGAGTTGTCGTTAAATTCTTAAAATCTCTTTTTGCCCGATTTGGAACTCCTCGTGCTATAATTAGTGATTGCGGTACCCATTTTTGCAATGACCATTTCGCGAAGGTTATGCTTAAGTATGGAGTTACCCACCTTCTTTCTACCGCGTATCATCCACAAACGAGTGGACAAGTGGAGGTTTCAAATCGTGGTTTGAAACGTATCTTAGAAATGACCGTAGGTGAAAATCGTGCTTCATGGTCTGATAAGTTAGATGATGCTTTATGGGCCTTCCGTACCGCTTTCAAAACACCCATCGGGTGCACTCCTTATAAGCTCGTGTACGGAAAGGCTTGTCATCTTCCTATTGAACTTGAACACAAGGCCTATTGGGCCTTATAGCATTGTAATTTTGATCTCAAGACCGCGGGTGATCACCAAAAAGTTCAAATGAATGAATTAAATGAACTTCGGGATCAAGCTTACGAGAACTCTTTAATCTACAAAGAGAAAACGAAGAAAATTCATGACTCCAAGAATTAAGAAACCCTTTTTTTGATTATTTTTTCACGTTGTGAACGGGTTCTTCTCTTAATTTCTCGATAAGAGTATTTTTCATTGGGCAAGCTCAAAACCCGTTGGACCGGACCGTTCACCGTTTCTTAAGTTTTCCCTTATGGAACCATCTAGTTATCTCAAACCGACGAACCAAATTTCAAGGTGAACGGTCATAGACTTAAACACTATTTGGAGGGACATACCACCAAAATGGTTCCTACGATCTCCAAACTTTCCCCATGGACCACTAAATTCGAGGTCGAGTCAAGATCGTGACTCGGTTAACAAAAACAAGCGCTTTATGGGTGGCAACACATGCTTATCCTTAGTATTAGTATATTAGTATAATAGTTATAAAAAAGGGTGATGTGAGGAGGCTCGCCTCTTCCTTTCTCGTGTTTCGTGTTTTGTGTTTTATGTCTAGGATTGCCCGAATTTTGAAGGCTCTCATGCTCGTGGTTTTTTTCCATCGTTCACTCGATCTTCAATCCTTCGCATGCTTATATATGGGAATCCGATATCATTGATTAAACGTTTATCTATTAGCATAATTAATAAACGGCTTTATATTTGCGTAGAGACCCCCTTAAAATTTGGATATGCTTAAATTAGTATGGGGGTGACAGTCTCACATTGAGGACAATGTGTAGTTCTAGTATGGGGGATCTTTCGATTTGATCTTACTTGCATTTGCCTTGTCTTCACGTAACCCTGTTTTTCCACTAAAAAATGTATTTTAAGTTAGTCCAAAATTATATATTTTCAAATAGAAGAGTTTTTAGACAAACGAAGAGAATTACATAGAACCGGAAAAGAACTAAGAAAGCTTTTCGAATGAAAATATTAGTTTTTGTCTTTTTAAAGATTAATTTTGACTTGATCGAGCATTTTGCGCTCTATCTCTTGCCCTTAACCTATATAAATTTAAGCTTTTGCTAGTCTTTTATACAAAAAGCTTTAAAACGCGAATTCAGCTTGAAAAAGCAAAGGTTGTAAGTACTAATGATAGACTTTAAATATGCAAAGCTTGTTTTATAACTAAATCATTTCGCGATTTCTTAATTAAAGATTTTAGAAATTTGCGAAGAACAAAATGATAGAGTTTTATATAATTAATGCTAAACATAGAGTAGTTGGTTTCTCTTTAAGCTCATTAGAAGTTAATTGTGGCTTTTTGCTCCCTTCAGCTTAATAAACATTATATAATTGTTGAATAAATAAAGTTACTTTAGGTTTTTGCGATTCTTAGTTTAAATCACTTCGTAGAGATTCCTTCTGGTGAAAGTAAGGTACACATCGAGGTTTTGTCAGTGTTGTGGGGAAATAGACTACCGATTCCTGACGGCTCGCTACCGTTGTCTAGGTAGTTAAAAGACCATAGGACTTGAAATTTGGCTATAATAATTATGTAATAAACCGAAGCCAAAATAAGATCACTACCTCTTGCCGGCTCACAACAGATGTGGTAGTCGTTTAAAGGGTGGAGATAATAATAATAAAAACTATGGGCTGATAAAAGTTTACTCCCTCTTGCCGACTCACAACCGATATGGCAGTCTTCTAAATAAAGCATATAGTAATAATCCGAGACTGATAAAAGTTTGCTGCATCTTGCCGGCTCACAACCGATGTTGCAGCCTTCAAAAAGGTCGAGGATCATCGAGGTCGAAATAAGACTCCTGGACCATGGTCGGTTCACATACCGATGTGGCAGTTATTTAAAGAACCGAGGTTTAATAATGTTGCAATAATAATAATAATAATAATAATAATAATAATAATAATAAAGCCAAATTTCGACTCTGAGGTTATCTAAAAAGGATAACCCCTAAATTAAGCGAAATTATAACCTTAATGTAGACCTTATTCTCTCCATATCGACTCTTTAGGAAAGGATTTCAAACTAATTATAGTCTAAACCGGGTTTTACTTTATGTAAATAAGACATTAATTTATTTGTCACCAATAATAAAAATTAAATCTTTAGAGGATTTAAGAATAAGGAAGCGGAAAGTAGCTATGCATCCACAATTAGTATTTATGAGTAGTGTCAGCATCTTAACTTGTATTTAACAATGATTTCATTTTTAAGCTTAGTTTGGGGCAGGTGAAAAATCGAGGACGATGAATTTATCCTTTTTAGTGTTTCTTGTTCCGTGAAGTTATGAATAAATGCATAAAAATGGTAAAACGGGGTGCTTTTCAAAACTAGTAAATTCTTAATCCTTATAGATGAACATTTAGCTACTTTTCGAGGTAATTAGTCTAAAGGGGTTGAAATTTTTAGTTTTCTAAGTTTGTATTTATGACATTGCGTGAGGACACGGCAATAGTTTAGTATGGGGGATTTTGGTATGTGCATAAATACACATACCTTTTACCTAATAAAACGAGTTAAAAAGACTAATAATGACCAATAATACATGAAAAATGCATTGTATTTGTTTGTATTATGAATTGTGTCATGCAGGTAACGGATACAGCAAAAAGGCCAAAAATAAAGCAAATACAGACAAAACTGAGCACGGGAATGGGAAAAGCGTGAGAAATCAAAGCCGAAGGCGTATACATCCTTAATGGGCCAACCCGTTCCCATTTTATTGGGCTGGGTCAACCCACTAAGATATATACTAAACTATAAAAGCCTAAACCAAATAATTAGCCAAACCCATTTAACATGTTACAATCCATTTCCCTGGCCCAACTCCCTTCCTAAAAGCCTAAATCCAAAAATACTTATAAACACTGGGTTCAAGGTTAAACGGGTCAAAAGTTTATAAACAAGGAATTACTGTTTATCTTCTTTTTCCCTCCCTCACTTACACACAACAACTCACACAGGGTAAATCCCTCTTCATTCACCTACACACACGTATGCTTCTAGAAGACCATACAAGGAATGCGTGATTGCCACCTTGTCAGCCCGCAATCCCAGAGCACCCTATTGGTGGATGTGACGTGCACACAATCCAAGGGTTAAGATTGGATGATATGAGGCGGTTAGAAGATTGGATGGCTTGGGTCAATTGCTTGGAGAGCACTCCTCAAGCCTCTCACACAGCAAACACATAAGGATTCTATAAATAGAGGATTGATTTACACATTTGTACTCGTTAGATGTAGGAGTAGTGTAGGATAGTATAGTTGTAGTTTTTAAATATCAACAGCGGCATAATCATATCATCACCATCATAGATTCCTGCCCTTAACTGGTTGTCCCAAACCAAAGGACACCACATCCGAACATCGAATGACACATATACGTACGTTTCTTCGTTAAGTAGAACCAAAGCAGATAGGGATATTGAGTCCCATAGGTTCTATTTACGCATTCATGCTCACTCTTACCAATCCAATTGGCCATAGGTGACTATCGTTCATGTGATTTAGTTCAGGCAATATCTGGTTCTTGTAAGCAAAACTTGGGCAAACACATAAACATGTAAAAACTCACATTTAAGTACTTATGTCACTATCTTAAAATTAACACAATGTTTCCTCACCCTAAAGTATTAAAAGCATTTTTGAAAAATAGCTAGAACATGGGGGGCTATGAACCCCACCTTAAGCAGAGTGGTGAATCGTAAATCAACGTAGGAAGAAATTAAATGCGAAAAGGTCCTACATGAGACCTAATTAATTGACGCATCTTAGGTAAAAAGAAAGATAATCGGAACTTGTACGACACGCTTTCAAAAGGACAAAAGACATCCTTTTGTGTTTGTTTAATTTGTTTGTTTTAATAAAGTTTGTCTAAATAAAACTGTCAAAGTCTTTTTACACGTTTAGTCATCGTGGAGGTTCATCCAAATAATTATTACCTTTTAGAAAGTTTATTTTTTAGAATGGTGGTGTGTTTTCAAGAAGTTTAATACCGTCCCCGTTGTATGTGTTTAGTTTCCATATTTTGCCAAATTGCACTAACTAACATAATCGCATAACTTCCATGTACGATCCCGCATTAGTTTTACCAAAACTTATTATTTTTAGTAACTTTATCGTTTTTCCTAAAATTGTTTAAATACGTCCCTTCAAATGTGTGTAATCTATATTATATGTTTTACTATTGTTTCGCTTAGAGTTTTAGGAAAGTCCAAAAATGTCCGAAAGTGTCCGAATACCCCTTTTTTTACTATTCACATCAGCACATTTATTCATTGGGTTTTGCCGAAAAAAAATGTTTAAAGTTTCATTTGGTTATATACTTGGCCGCTTTTAAGTCCGATTTTTTAAAGTGCGATATCGTGAAAAAAATACTATTATTCAAAACAAAGCTCTACAAAAATAGTTTTACGCTAATGAAAAACACTTTTTTATAGGTCGCTCAAACAACCTCAAAAAACAATTTCAGGAGGACAAGCAAGCACTTTTGTCAAATAAAAACGCAACCCAAAATCCACCAAACTTCTCAATAGTGCACTATTCTAAGCCTAATCTCCGTTCACAACTATCACAACAAAACCAACACATATAATCTAAACATAATCTCCATCATATTATTGTTTGACAACCCACATTTTTCAACCTCAATCTCACCATTACTTATAATACATACAATACATAATACTTCCATTTGTACTAAAAGATGTCAAGTTTCTTTTATATTTTCTTTTTTAAAAAAAGTAACACAAACACATGGATTCTTAAGCTTGATCAATATTCATAAGAATAAAGGAAATGAAAACAAGAGATGACCAAGAAATACTTACAAGAATGAGAAGAACCATAGATAATCCAAGATATAATCTAAATATGACTAGATCTATAAAACCCACTTATAAAATTAGAGAAAAGAAACCCTAATGTTAATAATCTTGAGGGGAAAAACCTTTTGGAAATCAACCAACCAATACTTATATCGATCTACATTACGAAAGAGACCTTTTGAGGGAAATGAACTTAGAACACTTGGATCTTAAAAGAAATCAAAGAAAAGGGAACACTTATTAAGGGTGGTTCGGCCGTGGCGTGGGTTTCAAGAGAGGAGAAAGAGAGATGAAAGATTTTTGTGAGGCTTGGAAATGATATGAGAAACCCTAAGTGTGAGAATGTGCGGTATTTATAGGAAAAAATTAAGTTAAGGGTGACCATATGTACAAGTATGTAACCAACACACACCAAAGGTGTGTGTACACCTTTGTTCGGCCAAAACTAAGCCACAAGGACCATGGGTTCAAATTTTCTAGCTAAGGTTCAAGCAACATGGTCATGGTTCAAAATTACTAGTCAAAAAGTGTAAGAATGTATAAGCATCACATGCATGAGGTTACATGGGGAGGTTAGACATGAGAGTGACACTCTCATGTGTCATTTTCTATACTTGCATGTACACATGGGTGCATGTTTCAAAAATAAATGCCTTTTATTTAATTTTGAGTTCAAGGTGATATAGTTATGGTTTGGGCATCCGAACTTATGGAGGGGGAAGATATGAATGAAATTTTTGACTTGAAAACACGAGACATACGATAACTAAAGTTTACACGAAAAGATTTTGGGTTTTCGGGGTTCCGTTTGGTCAAAAACGCGAAAAATGCAATTTAAAAGATAAAACCTTAAAATTAATATCGGGAGTGATTAAAAATCATGAAACACTTAGAAAAGCTAAAATATCTCATATAAGGCCTAAATTTATTAATAACCGATGCCGGGACGCGCCCGATGACATTTTTCAGATTTACGCGGTTTAACTTCTCGGTAAACTGCCAGATTCAAACGTAACATGAAAAAGTCAAAGATAATAATCGAAAAGGTTTAAAAATGTTGACCTAAAACTTACGGGGTGTGACATCCTTTCCCCATTAAAAGTGCTTTGTCCTCAAAGCTCAGGATGTAGCTTGAGATGCAGATTCAGGGTTAGCGAAAAGATGAGGGTACTTTTTCTGCATTTGGTCTTCGCGCTCCCAAGTATACTCGGGACCTCTTCTTGAATTCCAATGGACCTTCACGATTGGAATGCGACTTTGATTCAAACGTTTAACTTCGCGGTTCATAATTTCAATCGGTTCTTTAATGAAATTGAGCTTGTCGTCGACGTGGATTTTGTCCAACGGAATAGCGAGCGGTTCGTCAGATAAGCACTTCTTAAGGTTTGAGACGTGAAAAGTACTATGAACACGGCTCAGTTTCTCGGGTAACTCAAGTCGATATGCAACCATTCCAACTGTGGCGAGAATCTTAAAAGGTCTAATATAACGAGGGTATCACTCCTTTCCAGGGCGATACTTTCAACATAACCTTATCCCCAACTTGAAACTTTAATGGCTTAGGTCTCTTATTAACGTAGCTCCTTTGTCGATCACGTGAAGCTTCTAGACGATGCTTGATTTGGATGATCTTCTCTGTTGTTTCACGAATAAGTTCTGGGCCAATAAGCTGAGCGTCTCCCACCTCAGCCCAACAGATAGGTGACCGACACTTGCGACCATAGAACGCCTCAAAAGGTGCAACTTTAATACTCGTATGATAGCTGTTGTTGTAGGAGAACTCTATCAATGGTAGATATCTGTCCCATCCCTTTCCGAAGTCCATCACACACGCTCGTAGCATGTCTTCTAACGTTTGGATGGTCCTCTCACTTTGACCATCTATTTATGGGTGGTAAGCCGTACTCATATCCAATTGAGTACCTAGGGCTTCGTTCAACGATTTCCAGAAATGAGACGTAAACTTACTATCTCGATCAGAAATAATCAGAACTGGCACTCCATGTCTCGAGACTACTTCCTTCAAGTATTGTCTCATCAACTTCTCCATTGTGTCGGTTTCCTTCATTGGTAAGAAATGGGCAAACTTTATGAGTCGGTCTATAATTACCCAAATTGTATCTTGACCAGACGTCCATCTAGTAACTTAGTAATGAAATTCATAGTAATGTTACTCCCCTATTCCATACTGGGATAATCGTTGACACCAACAAACCCAGAAAAATGGTTTTTGTATTCTGCTTTAACCTTTGCACATGTCATGCATTTACTAACATACGTGGCAATTTCTGCTTTCATGTTGGGCCACTAGTATAGCTTCTTCAAATCTTGGTACATCTTGTCCATTCAGGTGGTCGAATACTTTGACTTATGCACTCGGCAAAAATACAAAGCTCTCAAGTTACAAAAACATGTATCCAACTCTATTCTTCAAACCTCAACGTTCGTCTTCCGTGGCTCCAGATTCTTAATCAGCCAACAAAACTTCTATTCAAATTCTCTTCCGTTCTTCATCAAATTGGACATTCATAGAATCTGCACATGGAGGTTTTAAACCAATTGTCATAACAAGCTCGAACTTGTATGCGTAGGTCTACTCATTCGGCTTAAGGGCATCAGCCACCACATTCGCCTTTCTCGGGTGATAACGTAACTCACAGTCATAGTCACTTAACAGCTTTAACTATCTATGTTGTCTCATGTTCAACTCTTTCTGATCTAGAATATGTTGCAAACTCTTATGATCAGTTAACACAACACACTTCGTGCCGTAAAGGTAATGTCTCCACATCTTGAGAGTGAACACCACAGCTCCCAATTCCAAATCATGTGTTGTGTAGTTCTTCTCATGGATTTTGAGTTGGCGGGATACATAAGCTATGACTTTCTCCTTCGGTATCAACATTGCACCTAATCCCTTGTGAGAAGCATCACAATATACTACGAAGTTTCATTTCCTTCGGCATGCCAAAATCGTGCAACTACACAACTTTTGCTTCAATGTCTGGAAAACATTTTCCTTCTTTTCACCCCAATTGAACTTTACACTTTTCTTAGTTAGGTTCGTCATAGGCTTGGCAATCTTAGAGAAACCTTTGATAAATCGTCGGTAGTAACCGGAAAGACCTAAAAATTGGCGAATTTCTATTGGAGTCTTGAGTGATTCCCAATCCTTGATTGACTCAATCTTCGCAGGATCAACGTGAATGCCTTCACTATCAATCACGTGTCCAAGAAATTATACCTTCGACAGCCAAAAGTCGCACTTCGAGAACTTGGCGTACAATTCTTCCTTCTTGAGCAACTCCAAAATTAGTCTAAGATGTGCATCATGTTCTTCCTTGGTCTTCGAGTAGATCAAGATATCATCGATGAACACGATCACAAATTTATCTAAGTATGGTCTGCATACCTGGTTCATCAAGTCCATGAATACTGCTGGCGCGTTAGTCAACCCAAAAGGCATCACTTGGAACTCGTAGTGACCATAGCGGGTTCTAAACACTGTCTTTGGAATATCCTCGTCACAAACTCTGAGTTGGTGATAACCAGACCTCAATTTAATCTTCGAGTACACACTTGATCCTTGCAACTAATTAAACAAGTCGTCGATTCTCGGAAGTGGGTATCGATTCTTTACAGTAAGCTTGTTAAGTTCACGGTAGTCGATACACATCTGAAAAAAGCCGTCTTTTTTTTGACAAACAAAACTGGATCTCCCCAGGGTGAGGAACTCGGTCTTATAAATCCTTTGTCAGAAAGTTCTTGTAGTTGGGTAGACAATTCTTCCATTTCCGATGGTGCTAATCTATACGGGGCTCGAGCTACAGGTGCAACACCTGAGACTAAGTCGGTTTGGAATTCAACTTGTCGTATTGGTGGTAATCCAGATAAGTCTTCAGGAAAGACTTCTGGTAAGTCCCGTATAGTCGGCACGTCTTCGAGTCGCTTCTCCTTTGACTCGTCTTTGTTTTCTTTCACCGTAACCTGTGCCAGAAATAGTTGACAACCTTTCTCCATATACTTCTGGGCCTTTACACATGATATAATGCTCAACGTTGATTTCTTCTCCTTGTCACTTTTGTCTCCTTGAACGATCAGAATTTCATTTCCGTAAGGAATACGCACTATCTTCTCGTCACAGACAATCACTGCATGATTCTTTGCTAACCAATCCATGCCGATGATAACGTCAAAACTACCCAAATCTATGGGCATCAGGTCGATATTAAATGGATGTCCTAACAATCCTAATGTACAGCCTCTAAGCACAGTGTTGGTTTCTGAAGTTCTTCCGTCAGCTAGCTCGACAGCGTAACTAACGTCTAAGGCAGAGGGAATGATATCTAGCAGTGTACTAAAAGTATTTGATACGAAACTTCTATCGGCACCCAAATCAAATAACATATAAGCATGATGATCGTTAAGAATAGAACGTGACCGTGCAGTGTTGGAAACCTGCGGGTTAGCGTCACCATCTCCTAAGCAAATGCTGTTGCCTCTGCATCAGGAACTCTTGCTTTGTTCCAACGGTCATGTTTATTGACTTGATCATTCAATCCGGTAATGTCCTTGAAGTCCCACATTCAAAACACGGTAATGACTCCCTTGGATTCAAGCCTTGGAGCCTATGAGTAGTTACAGTCACAACAGATCTGCAATCCCTGCCAGATGTCCCAATCCTCTTACGTATGACACTTAGCAGTACACTGCCCTTCGTGGTGTAGCTTACACTTATTGTAGAACGGAAGTGTTCCTTCATAACCATTCTTCTCATTGTTACCAGCCATATAGGCTCTAGCAACATTTTTACCTTTAATATTCTGTCGTTTGTGGGGTGGTTGTTGTCCATGGTTGTTTACTAAGTTGTGATCACTCTCCATCTTGTTTCTCCTTGTCTTTTCTTACAGCATAGCCTTATCCCTTCTGACCATCACGTATGTTAGCACTTCAAACAGTAATCTTGTAGTCATGTGGGTTCTGCAGTATTTACATTCCCTTGGATATTTATCAGAAGACCTCCAATGAATTTCTCACCGATCCTCCTCCCAAGGAACATTTTGGTAGCACATCATGGTAAGGTTTTCTTGGAACGTGAGTGTAAGTAGCCAGTCCATTGTTCTCCATCGACCAAATTCCACAACTCGGTTTCCATCTTTTGGATCTCATTTCTCGGATCAGTACACTTCAGTCATTAGCTTCAACAGCTCTCTCCATGATAAAGCGTATGCAACATCAGTTCCGATGGTTCTCATTCTGTGAGAAATTCCACCATGGTTAATGCGACTTATGCGAGTAAAAGTACAGGTAGCATACTTCACTTTATTATCTCTCCAGACAGTTGCTGATGTGAAACCGTAGTTTCCATCTTTTCACTCCATCTTTATCAAACACACCACACTTCCTGTTACTCTGTTAAAACTCAGTGCTGTGACATTCATGAAATCTTGGTAAGTACATTCACGAGCAACTGGCCTATCGCCTCTTCCATTCACATTACGGTTCTCATTACCGTCATCATTGTCGCCTCCATTGTTTCCATTTCCATTACCATTTCTATTTCCATTTCCATTACCATTTATATTACCATCTCCTTTTCCATTGTCATTCCCATTCCCGAGCTCAAGATCTCAGTTAAACCTGCGAGCCTCTAGAGTTGCGTCCACACGTTGGTTGATCATTTCTTCAATTGCGACAGGGGTCATACCGGAACGAGTGTTAGTCATTGTTCTACATCACAAGACACAACCCATGTTGAGATTTTGAAACGAATACATGATGATTAGATAACGATATTTTAATACATGCTATGAAATAAAATATAATTACAACACGATTGCCAGAACGATAAATAACAACATAGATAAATAAGTGAGAGAGTCAAAACAAGCTTTTCATTTCATGAATAAAATCATAATTCGGTTTTTACACAACCAAAAATCCAAAAATAGGTAAAATGATCCACAATTAATTTCTACTAGCTAAACATCTAGAACCCAACCTCAGATCTAGTGTCCTACATGATCATGGTACAACTAGTCTAAGGGCGAAAACCCAAACGTCTTTCAACATATGACTCCAACCTCCTAGACTCCCCTGAGTAATCATGACAATCCCTACGAACCTGATGAAACTCCTCCTGAAGAGGACCATATGGAAGTCGGAGACTGTTTCACATCGATCCCACCTCGATATCCAACATAGCACGAACCTTGAAGTTCTCCAACCTTAAGCTCTCAATCCTTTAGATCATCCTAGCTCTCTTTCCCCTAGCTATCAACTGATCAGCCTCCAACTGTCTCTGAACAGTCTTAATCCCGACAATCCTATCAATACGAACCTCAGACATGTGATGGTAAAAGTCATGCACAACATCATCCAAGTTAATCAACATATCCTCGAATGACCTAACAATACCATCCCTAGTGCCAGACAAATAAGAAGAATCCTATCCAGCTGGCTCTATAATCTCCTCCTCAACCATTGGTGCCAACATCGGGTTGATACCTACCTCAACCGTGTCTCCAGCATTGGTGTCAGCCTCATACTCCTCTGTGTCATCCCTGACATCCCTAGGTTCAGTCTCAACATGATCTCTAACCTCATCCCCATCACCAATACCCAACTTTATATCAACCTCAGTCTCTATATGATCAATCTCGGTATCCTCTTCTATGCTAGCCTCAGATAAATATGAATCTCTAAACCTCTTACGAGGTGGTAAGAGATCAGCATGGGTAGGAGCTAATGATCCTATAACTGGCGTACATGATGGTACAGAATCAACCAGGGATCTACATCTCTTACGAGATGGTCCAGCAGAATGTGAAGATAAATGCAGTGGTCTCTCTGATGAATCTCCTGATATGACTTTGATGAAGTCGTGGATACAAAGTAAATAATGGAGCAGCACACCAATGACGAAATGCCTTACTATGTTAAGGTGCTCCCCTCGGAGGGTAACCCAATATAGGTGATACAACTCTAGTCGAAGATCTAGAATGAGCCTGATCTGGTGCATCCAAACCCAAAGAATGAAATGGCGAAGAATCCGAAGATGAACTAGAAGAAGATGGGTGGTGGTTGAAGAACGAGGTGATGCACGCCTCCATGCTAATCTGCGAGCTGGTAAAGGTCTAACTCTATTCCTCCATTCACAACTTACATGCTTTATTAAGATGGTCGGTATGGTCGACCAAAAGGAATAGCACTCCCTGGTCGGAATAAGAATCACGATGACCGTACGATCGAATCCTAGGCGGGCATAACAGGAGCAATAAGACACTTAGATATGAATGATGGACGTAGATGCCCTACTTCCTCCTCCCACGAGCAACAATCATCACATACGGATCTTGAGATGGTGGTCCATCAGAAGAATCAAGAGCCTCAGAAGAATCGGTGCATAAGAATGATGAAATAGCTGGTAGCGAGGAAATGTGCTTTGGTGAAGACATCTCATCTGGTGAATCAGAATCAAAATCCGAATAGGGAATCAAGCCACACAATCCAGTGGGTGAAGCAAAAAGAGTCGTCTCAACCACAGGAGCGGCAGATGAAATAACAGAGCAGTAGTAAAAGTCAGGTCAGAGCAACCACAAATTAAGGTAGGAATAAACATAGGAATATCACTAAAAAAGATAACCCGATAAAAAAAAGAGGGCGGTGATCTAACACTCTCATCCGAAGAATCAGAAGAAATAGCAATAGCTGAAGCTGCCATGATCTGCACAAGCAAAAGTTTATATAAATCTCCTTTATATGAAACCATGCAAGGCATAAAGAAACGATGAACTCTGAGCAAGTACACTCCGAGAGTGCTCCTCACCTGAGGATCCCTCTCTCCTCTGCACTCCAAGAGTGCTCCTCACCTGAGGATCCCTCTTTCCGCCCATATTTTTGTCTCCCGTTGGTCGGTCTACCGCCCAAGTCCAAGTTAGTCGGTAGACTTAGTCTCACCCCCTCTTGCGGTAGGGTTCGATGATTAATAGTACCCCATCTAAAAAAAGAGATCACACTTTCAATGCTTGCCCGAAATGTCGTAAGTTATCAGCGAACCCATCTACTAGGTAGCTCTCATAAAATGCCATTCGGCATCTTCTGAGCTGCAATTCAAGATGGAAAAAAGCACTGATTGAACAAGGCATCATGAGTCCTATTGGGGCGGGGAAGCTGGCAGCTTCCTGTTGCAATTGTTCGCTTCCCCAGGAGTGGTGACCCCGGTAAAGCTCGCCATACTGAGTGACGTGGCTCCATACCCTGGATGGAGGTAAGCGGCGGAAGAGGACTGATTTATCAGTTTTCTTCTTTCGTTACCTACAGGGGAGGTGAGTAGAGTGAGGGAGACCCTCGTTAAAACGACCTGTCTTTTTGGCATGTTTGGGTTGGTGTTCAGTTGTTTTACTATGTATACGTATGGAGTTAGCAAGAATTCTAGCAGTGGTTGCTAAAGCTGCAGTTGTAGCTATTTGTTGTTGTTCAAGTAGTTTTTGTAAAAGGAGTTGTTGCTATATAATTGTTATTAAAGCAGTTCTTACAAAAGCAGTTGTTGAAAAAGCAATTGTAGCTCTAGCTGCTCTTGCTATAAAACTGTCAGAGAGGTTATTTTTGTTAAATAAAAAAGAGAGTTTATATATTTCATGTTGGTACCTACATGAAACCCTTTTTTATTAACTTACAAGCATCTCTAGCTACCATAGAGTTAATATTATATAGCCAAAAAGTACATATATAAAGGCCAATAACATAAGGACAGAAAGCAAGGCCAATAACACAAGGACAGTAACACAAGGATACTCCAAGAGTGCTCCTCACCTAAGGATCCCTCTCTCCTCTCCCCTTTGATTTTTGTCTCCCTGCTCCGAGCCTGTCTTAGTCCCTGCCCGACTGTCTTAGTCCCTGCTCGACTGTCTTAGTCCCTGCTTTGAGCAAGGAAACTCCGAGAATGCTCCTTACCCAAGGATCCCTCTCTCCTCTGCATTCTAAGAGTGCTCCTCACCTGAGGATCCCTCTTTTCGCCCATCTTTTTGTCTCCCGTTGGTCGGTCTACCGCCCAAATCTAACTTGGTCGGTAGACTTAGTCTCACCCCCTCTTGCGGTGGGGTTCGACGATTAATAGCACCCCATCTAAAAAAAGAGATCGCACCTTCAGTGCTTGCCCGAAATGTTGTAAGTGATCAACGAACCCATCTACTAGGTTGCTCTAAAAAAATGCCATTCGGCATCTTCTGAGCTGCAAGTCAAGATGGACAAGAAAGCACTGATTGAACAAGGCATCATGAGTCCCATTGGGGCGGGGAAGCTGGCAGCTTCCTGTTGCAATTGTTCGCTTCCTCGGGAGTGGTGACCCCGGTGAAGCTCGCCATACTAAGCAACGCGGCTCCATACCTTGGATGGAGGTAAGAGGCAAAAGAGGAATGATTTATCAGTTTTCTTCTTTCCTTACCTCCAGGGGAGGTGAGCAGAGTGAGGGAGACCCTCGTTAAAACGACCTGTCTTTGTGGCATGTTTGGGTTAGTGTTCAGTTGTATTACTATGTATATGTATGGAATTAGCAAGAACTCTAGCAGTGGTTGTAAAGTAGCAGTTGTAGTTATTTGTTGTTGTTCAAGCAGTTTTTGCAAAAGCAGTTGTTGCTATATAATTGTTATTAAAGCAGTTCTTGCAAAAGCAGTTGTTGAAAAAGCAGTTGTACCTCCAGCTACTCTTGCTATAAAACTGTCAAAGAGGTTATTTTTGTTAAATAAAAAAGAGAGTTTATATATTTCATGTAGGTACCTACATGAAACCCTTTTTTATTAACTTACAAGCATCTTTAGCTACCATAAAGTTAATATTATATAGCCAGAAAGCACCTATATAAAGGCCAATAACACAAGGACATAAAGCAAGGCCAATAACACAAGGACAGTAACACAAGGACACTACGAGAGTGCTCCTCACCCAAGGATCTCTCTCTCCTCTCCCCCTTGATTTTTGTCTCCCTGCTCTAAGCCTGTCTTAGTCCCTGCCCGACTGTCTTAGTCCTTGCTCAACTATCTTAGTCCCTGCTCTAAGCAAGGACACTCCAAGAGTGTTCCTCACTCGAGGATCCCTTTCTCCTCTGCACTCCAAGTGTGCTCCTCACCTAAGGATCCCTCTTTCCACTCATCTTTTTGTCTCTCGTTGGTCGGTCTACCGCCCAAGTCAAAGTTGGTCGGTAGACTTAGTCTCACCCCCCTCTTGCGGTGGGGTTCGACGATTAATAACATCCCATCTAAAAAAGAGATCGCACTTTCAGTGCTTGCCCAAAATGTTGTAAGTGATCAGTGAACCCATCTACTAGGTAGCTCTCACATAATGCCATTCGATATCTTCTGAGCTGCAAGTTAAGATGGACAAGAAGGCACTGATTGAACAAGGTATCATGAGTCCTATTAGGGCAGGGAAGCTGGAAGCTTCCTGTTGCAATTGTTCGCTTCCTCAGGAGTAGTGATCCCAGTGAAGCTCGCCATACTAAGCGATGCAGTTCCATACCCTGGATGGAGGTAAGCGGCAGAAGAGGACTGATTTATCAGTTTTCTTCTTTCTTTACCTCCAGGGGAGGTGAGCAGAGTGAGGGAGGCCCTCGTTAAAATGACATGTCATTTTGGCATGTCTGGGTTGGTGTTCAGTTGTATTACTATGTATATGTACGGAGTTAGCAAGAATTCTAGCAGTGGTTGCTAAAGCAGCAATTGTAGCTATTTGTTGTTGTTCAAGCAGTTTTTGCAAAAGCAGTTGTTGCTATATAATTGCTATTAAAGCAGTTCTTGCAAAAGAAGTTGTTGAAAAAGTAGTTGTAGCTCCAGCTGCTCTTGCTATAAAACTGTCAGAGAGGTTATTTTTGTTAAATTAAAAAGAGAGTTTGTAGAATATGCTAGTAATCTATAACACCAAATAACTATGAAGAAATTATAGAGAGAGAAAGTAGATAGGAGGAAGGTTCTAGTGAGAGAAAGTAAGAGAGAATAAAAGATTAGATTATGTGTAAATGAACCAACCAACCAACCAACACCCTCTCCATGTGCAGAGAGGGTATTTATACAACTTAAGTAACCGGCCATGAGCTTTCCTAATGGGCTTTCCATGTGTCTTTTGCTCGGTTAGCTTACTAATAATACATTTGATTAATCTATGAGCTACGACTAATTATATTGGAAGTGACCGATACTTTTTGTGTTTCTAACAATCTCCCCCTAAGGGAGGTCACTCCAATTTACAAAAAAACTTAAACCTAGCATACTATGCTTTGACTTTAGTCTTGAGCTCGTAGTCTTTAATTTCAATCATTAGCTTGTGATATGTTGCAGTGATCATTGACTTTAGGCTTTGACTTGTATCTTTGACTAGACATGAATATGATCTTGAGCACTTAGAAATCATTAGCCATATACAATCTCCTTTATCATCATCTTTGTGATCTTTTCCATCTTGTGCACTTGTGACCTTCGGACCGACATGCTCATACTTTTCTTGATATTGAAAGCGTGTGTAGCCATCTTTCTTGATATTCTTTAACTTTAACACTTTGTCACTTTATGGAGGATGTACGGTATCAACATAATACTTCATCGCTTCAAGAAAGATGTATAGTATCAGAGTAGCGGAAGTCTTGAAACATGTACTTGAGCTTTCATGATGTCTTTATGAATGTCAGTCGAGTATGAGCATGCGGCTATAAAACTGACTGGTCTACGTCTAGCTGCTGCTATCGTCGGGAATACCTGCAGGTTTAGGTTAGTGATAATCAACAGATATGGACAAAAGTGTCTTTGTCACTTCGTCAAATATGGTTGTAATAACTACAGTTCCCCGTTGATCAGTATAAATATTGCATGTAATCAGATAGAATTCCGAAGAATCTTCTTGACAGGGTTTCGCAGCTGTACTAGCCATTCTCATTACCAAAACGTCTCAAAGCAGACATCACGGTATGAGTGAACCAGTGAGTTACTATCTCACCGATTGAATTTAAAATTGATTTGAAAATCAATCGACATGTCATTTACTAAAGTGTTTTTGTGTCACATCGAGAGTTTTAAGCATTTCAAAGTTCATCAATCGTCAATTCATATCCTGGAACAAGTTTGATTCATATAGAATCGCACCATCGTTTCTTTCCAGTTGTAACAAGCTTGATTCGTATAGAATTATACAAGTCACCTACCATGATCTTGTTTGATGTTGGCTCAAGCAGAATTTCCATCTTCACTGTAAATACTTGAGTATCACTTAGATGTTCTGGCAAAATCACAAGGATAATGCGTAGGACTCTTTATAATTTCTTGTTATTCACATCGTGTAACTTAGCAAGCATAATTTTGACAAGTGTCCTATTAAGATTTATGGATGATCTCTTTTAACTCTAGACTCAATAGTGCACTTTGGTTTTAGTGATCAGAGGTTGGAGCAGACTGCCACCTTTTCAATACCAACTAACTCAAAGTGAGAAAGTTGATAGAAATGCGTGTAATCTCCGTGAGAAATGAAACAGAAATATTTTAAGAGATTCTGCGTGGCTAGGGAGGGTTATGCATTGCATCACTGGGTCCATGATGTCAAACTTCAATGTCAGCAATCATCTTTGTGATTCTCGACAGCAGATGTATTAACCCGATTTCTGCCTAAGTGTAAGGAGGGCTTCTTTCTTTTCACCCTTTATCTTAACTTTTCTTTTTAATTCTTCAACCCCTTCAGTGCTTACCGAGACTTCATAACTAGTATCTTGTTGGGTTTGTTCCAGTACTAGCTCCATATTAGTCGACACTCTTCCTTTATTCTCACTTTTTCTCCTTTTTTCATACCTAAGGACTACTATGTTGGAACCTAAACACGTGATAGATTCTGAGATCGTTTATAGCTCAGATTGTTTAGATCTTATATCTAGGATAATAATAACAATGAACATAAAGAATATTCATAATGGAAGTAACATAATTAACAAAGTTATTCAACAAGGTTTTTCTTCATTATCATATACTCTAAGACCCAATATTATTTGATCAGAATAATACGGTTACATCAATGAACTGTAATAGGATCAAGTTACCTTGACCTTAAGGCTACACCATACAAAATTTAAACGTCTACATCTCTTGGGATACACACACATGTTTTTTCTTTTCTGTGTACACAAAACCACACGACCTATATCTCTTTATTTACTAGAGATATTAGGTTTTACAAAGGAATAAGCATAATAAATCTTTTAAACATTTAAGTTTATCTTCTGAATCTTTATCTTTATTAAGGTGATCTTCTGAATCTTCAAAATCTTCCATCATTTGAAGAATTCCAGCTTTGCGTTTAAGTCCTTTTGTTTCATTACTTGTTTCTTTTGTATCATCAAATCTATAATTCCCAACAATCTTCCACTATTTGATGATGACAAAACAAACATGTTGTAACACCCCCAAATTGGGTCGCAGCGGAATAAGGGTCCGGGGCGTGTTACTTCTCAGATCAACAACACAAGATAATATAAGAACGACCAAAAAGTCGTTTAAAACTGATACATTGGATTTAATAAAGTATGTGTTACAAAAGCCCGAAGCTTTACTTGTTTACTTGTTATTATTACAAATATTTCCAGCCCATAACAGATACACAAAATGTAATGCGACTAAATCTTTAATGCATGACTTCATAATATAACCACCAATGTATCCTTCGCACCTTGTGCTTAATGACCTGAAAAACATTGCATTTAAAAACGTCAACATAAAGTTGGTGAATTTCATAGGTTTATGTAAATGTATATGCAGGACCGCAAGACTTTCCCAGTGATAATGCAACAGATGCAGACATCACAAAATGTAATTACGTTTACCTAAGCTCATGACACCGAAGCTCGACATAATTGAATACAATATATAAATATTGCCTACATTGCCCGTGATGATGTTCAACCCGTAACATCCAGTATCCGACATGATATACGTTCGTTTCCAGTGATAGCTAGTCACCCGAACGGGGAGGTCAATCCCAAATAGATCTATCTATAATCATTCGCGCTCACATTCCAGTAATTGACAGTTCATGATTCATGGGCATAGTGGGTTATCGCTACTTAGGCAAAACGTAATCATGATAAAATGTACACTTGCGTCCAATTTGTAAAACATGCATATGTTTCTCACCCCAAAAACTTGTAATTTAATAATTGTAAAACATGGGGCTATGAACTCACCTTGAGTGAGTAAACTGATAACAAAATATCCCAAGTAAAAACGCGTCACGCTAACGCTCGAATGCAACCTAGTTAATATAGGTCGAATCAGTATTCAAGTACGTTGTCTAACAACAACTGTATATAATCCTATATAGTTATCATCGTACTATCGTTCGGGCTATCATAATTTAAGAGGTCATGACATGACGTACGAGGAGTTAGGACACTTTAAATCGTAAATCCAACAACTCGTCAATACGCCATCCGAAGAAGCCTCATTATGAAATTCCCTAGTAATATAGCACTTCGATAACTAATAACATATATAATCTATATAGCTATATCACCATCTATTTGTTTAAGTGAAATCGTAATTATAAAGTAAAAACGTTTATAATTACGCCTTTAGTAAAAATGACATAACTTTGTCGTTTTAAGCCCGTTTCTCGCGTTTCTTACGCCCACGCTTTCGTATTAAGACGAGTGATCATAAAATCACATTTTTAGGTTTTTGAGATTCTGTGATGAATAGTGTTTTACTGTTCATAACAGCTATAAAATCATTTTTATACTTTTAATTAACGTAAAACCCGTTTTAGCCGTATCTTATTCGTTATAGCTCCGTTTTTAGTGATTCTTTCGAACACGTTCTCGTAATTGAAAGTTTTATCATATTATTGATGTTTATAAAGTATAAGTTTCTGTAATGAATAGTACTTTTTATAAAATTTGTTTTATAAAGTATTTAGCGTCGTAAACTCGTAACTAGTGTATCTTCTTCGTTATTAATCCGTTTTTCGAGTTTCTTATCATTTTGGAATCCTTATGAGATGTACTATCTTGTTAAAATGATAACCCCACTGTTTGGATTTCGAATCCAAACAGCCCTTTATGTACCTTATATATACTTAATTATATATACTTTATATATATACTTTTCCATTACATATTTTACCACAAATCCTTTATAACTTATAATATACTTATGTCATATATATAATATAGTGTAAGATCCATAATTTTGTCCATTAGTCTAAGATCACAAGTTAATATCTTCACATAAAATCATAACTTTTCTTAATTAACTTTTAATCACTAGTTTACACTTAAACATTTTCCACTTAAACTAACATGTTAACATACTTATAATTTCATTATTCCATGATATTACTAATTACATATCATATGAAAAGGTGAAAAAAATCATAATCATAAGTAAGTTATCATTTTAACATGTTTAAAACCCTAATTTGGTGATTTAGTTATATAGAACATGTAAACATATAAAGATGATCAAAGTGAAGACATAAAGGTTTATATATAACCTTGTAGTGATGTATGATGATGATCAATTCAACCCAAACCCTTGGTTAGATCAAAAATCCAAGCTTGCAAGAAATGAAACCCTAGATTAGGTTTAAAAACCCTAATCTTTCTTCTTTGCTTCAACACTTGCAAATGGTTATCCAACACTTCAAATCACCTTGAAGTATCTTAGATATGATGTGAGAGTACTTGTATGATCTTAGAAAATCAAAGTGTGGATTTGTTTGTGTGGCTTATTTGAGCCGTGAGCTTAAAGAGAGACAAAGAAAGGTTTTTGTGATTTTTTGTTAAGTGTTTATGAAAGTAAGAGTGAGTGCATGCTATTTATAGTGAAAATATCTAATTAACCTAACCATGGTTACTTTCTAACCCATGTGTAAGTGAAATGGTTTCCTATAATATCTAGATATTTATAATATCTAGATATTTATAATATCTAGATATTTAGGGCAAGTTGATATCTCTTGGTCCTATCTTGAAAATTTCGGCCACATAGGCTCCCATGTGATGTTATATTGATTATTTTGGGTATTGGGTATAATCGTGGGTATTCGTTTAAGCGTAGTTAGGTTTTGGTGCTTCCGGGAATGCCGAAACGCGTTTTATCGCGAAACGTAAGCATTTTACGTAGCCAATAAAAATAAGATGAACAAAGTTATTAATTATCCTTATAATAATCATATAACACTTGCTTGATGTAAACATTTAATCGTTTAATGCCCGTTTACATTGAATGATCATTTTTAGTTTACGCGATTTAACTTAACGTTTACGGTTTAAGAGTAAACGCGTAAAACCCTAAAAATAAATTGTGAATTACATAATGTCATACAATGACCTAAAACACAAGGTGTTATATTTTGCAATATCTGGTTTCATGAATGATTATGAATGACAAAAATTAAAAATGATAAACGTACGATAGATATCACGTGTGATATCACCAGTGATATAAAAAGTAAAATATAAATAACTTTTGATATAATTTCTGATATCACCAGTGATATCAAAGGTATAATATTAGATTATCAACACGTAAGCATCTAAAAAATAACAAAGCCAAAATCTAAAAAATGCAGGGACCATAAATGTAATTAAAATTTACAGATATCATCAAACCACCAACCACTCTAAAAAAGGCATTTCAAAAACACATTTCACAAAACACATTTCCAAACACACACACTCTCTCTCTAAGAGCTCAATCTGCAAAAACACATTTAACAAACCTGGGGCTACGTCAATCTAAACAAAAAATGGAACCATCAACATCTAAACATGCGGATACATCTCGGATAAAGATTAAAGAAGAACCTATTGAAGATCCTTTTGAAAGTAAGAACTTATTTGTTATCTATCATTTCTGATTTTCAGATGTTATTTTATAATTTATATAGATTCAGATGTTATTAATTAAGTTTTTTTATGTTTTTATTCACTTTATTTGTTATAGATTATTTTTATTGTTAAATAATAATTGTTAGTTCATTTTATTTTACTGTTATTGAGATACTATGAAAGAAGATTATTGGTGTTCAACAAATAAATATATATCTACACAAATGAGAGATTAGAAGTTAAGTTTATTAAAAACAAGAGATAATTTTTCCTGATTTGTGTGGTTAATGGGGGTAAAATATGCATGTTAATAATGTTTAACAGACGGTTATTAATGAAGATAGAATATGAATGTTAATATGGTTTAGCGACCGGTTATTAATTAGGATAGAATAGGCTTGTTAGTATGATTTAGCGTACAGATTTGTAATTCATATATAAGAAAAAGATATGTGATGTTAAAGTTTTAGTATAAAACTGAAGGCAGATAAAAAAATTAATAAGTTTTCATATTTGGATAACAAATGATGTTAAACCAGTCTAACTTGTGATAACTTATGATATAACTTGTGATATAACTTGAGGTATTGGTTGTGTTATCACTTGTGATATCACATGTCATAAACAAGTATATATAACATCATTTGTTATATATCACTTGGGATATCAGATGTCATATCACATGTTATATAGTTGTGATATCATATGACAACAGAAATAACTTTTGGTAAATTGTAATGCAAATACAGATAGGCCTAAATCAAAAAGAAAGAAGCAACTGCCAAGATCTGAATGTAAGAAAATATTGATATCAGCTTTCATATTGGGCCACCAATATAGCTTCTTTACGTCTTGATACATTTTCTCGGAACCTGGATGGATAGAATACTTCGATTTGTAGGACTCGTGCATGATCACAGTCCGCAAATCGTCATAACAAGGTAACCAACTCCTGCCATTGAGGCATAGGGTTCCATCCGTACGAGGTTCCAACTTTTCCTAGTTTTCTAAAGTTCCTCTAGAAATTTAGCAGTTTTCAATCACATACCTTCCAACATCCTCACATCTTGATGTCTCTGGTTTCCGTGCTTCAGTCTGAGCATTCAAGATTTGCTTAGGAAGAATCCCAACTAATAGTCATGACTAAAGCCGAACTCTTAACGGTGGTTCCCATTGTTGAGCCTGCTCAAAGCATCAGCACAACGACATTTTGCCTTCCCTAGGTGAAAACGAATAATCGCAAGCGTAATCACTAAAAGCAACTCTAACCATCGGGCGTGTCTCATGTGCAATTCCTCCGATTAAGAGATATGCTATAAACTCTTATGATCATAACACCGGTATACTTGGTACCATACAGATAGTGCCTCCAAATCTTCAGAGCGAACACTACTACTCCAAGTTCCAGATCAGTGAGTATATAGTTCATCTCATGGATCATTAACAGCGTGATGCATAAGAAATACCTTTCCCTTAGCATCAACTCAGCGCCCAAAAACCCTTGAACGAAGCATCGCATAATACGATAAAATGTCTTCACATCCATCGGTAAAGCTTAGAAATTTGGTGCACTACACAACTTCCTTTCTGCTCTAATAACTGGAACGCTGCTTCTTGTTTGTCACCCCACTCAAACTTGACCTTCTTTTAAGTGAGCTTGGTCATTGGTTTGGCTATCTTTGAAAACCCTTCAATGAATCGTCGATAATACCCAGCAAGACCTAAAAACTGACGAATCTCCGTTGGTGTCCTTAGTGAGATGGCCCAATCTTTAACGGATTCGATCTTGGCTGGATCCACATGAATGCCTTTATTATCAATCACGTGACCGAGGAACTGTACTTTGGGAATCCAAAATTCACACTTGGAAAATTTTGCATACAACTCCTCTTTCTTCAACAACTCCAATATTATCTTCAGATGCTTCTTCTGTGCTCTTGCTTATTCTTGGAATATATCAAAATATCATCAATAAAGACAATTATGAATTTGTTCAGATGAAAGGTTTGCACACTCGTTCATGAGGTCCATAAACACATAAGACAGTGCTTGTCAAACCAAACACTATAACTTGGAATTCATAATGTCCATATCGAGTTCTGAAGGCAGTCTTTGAGATGTCTTCTTCTCGAACCCTCAATTGGTGATAACCCGACCTTAGGTCAATCTTCTAGTAGACACTCGACCCTTGAAGTTGATCGAATAAGTCATCAATTCTCGGTATTGATAAACGTTCTTCACCGTTAGTTTGTTTAGTATCCCGATAATCTATGCACAATGATCCTAAACGATCCATCTTTCTTCTTAACGAATAGAACTGGAGCTCCCCCATGGAGACGAACTAGGTATAAGTAAAGCCTTTGTCGGAAAGCTCTTGTAGTTGATCCCTAATTCTTTCATTTCTGAGGTGGCCAATCGATAAGGTGCCCGTGCTACAGGTGCAGCACCAGGTACTAGATCGATGTGAAATTCCACTTGTCTGGTATGTGGAAGACCTGGCAAGTCCTATCGCGAAATACTTTCGTGAAAAATTTAATGATCGTGCTCTGCAGTTGCTTCTTCTTTGACTTCTCCCAGTCTCCTTGATGGAAATCAATGTGCCAAAAAGACTGACACCTTGTAGCAATACTCTGGGTCCTATGGTGCACGAGAGATGTTTAAATCCGAGTCCCGCGTTTATTTTCTACTTCCGTCTCATATGAAAAATTAAGATTTCACCTTTTTCCTAAGGGAATACGAACGACTCTTAGCACAGTCAATAACGGCTTGGTATTTTGTCAACCAGTCCATGCCAATTATGACGTCATAAGTACCCATTTCTACAGGCATTAGGTCGACGTGAAACGGATGGTTCAGAAAATTTAACGTGCAACCCAGTAATACCGTATTTACCCAAATTATTCTACCATCAGCTAATTCAATGTTATAACCATGATCTAATGTAGTGGGGGCTATATTAATCAAAGTACTAAATTGAGTAGACACGAAACTTCTATCTGCACCAGTATCAAATAAAATGGAAGCACAACGGTTGTTTAGGAGAAACGTACCCGTCACAACGTTGTTGTCTGGGTTTTGCCCTGCAACTCCCACTGCATAAGCCTTGGCTACAGCGTTGCCATTTCCCTGGTTCTTGTTCTTCCACTGGGGGCAGTCCTTCTTGAAGTGGCCTGGAGCCCCACACTCAAAGCAAACGATGGCATTGGTATTTGCCCCTTGGGCTCTCGGGTTGTTGTTGTTGTGGTTGTTGTTGTTATTGTTGTTGCGGTTGTTGTTGTTATTGTTATTGCGGTTGTTGTTGTTGTTATTTGCAGTTGCAGGCCGGCTCCTACAGTCCTTGGCCAGGTGGCCAAGCTTCTTGCAGCTATTGCATGTTTGTATACAAATACAAGGACCGTATAATGTATGAAGTGACACTGGGACATAGAGGTTTAGTCCCCTTTCATACGGTTTCTTGTCACCGTTCCCCGGTGCATTAAGCCCTGCCTGTTGTTCTGCCCTTTTGTTTTGTTGTTTGTTTTGGTTATTTCGAGGTGTCCCTTCAAACTTCCTCCTTGTTTTTCCAGCCTGTCTCTTAGCAAAAGTGATAATTCTCCGATCCATTAATTCAGTCGCCATCTCAATAGCCTCTTGCATGGTTTTCGGCTTCGATGCCACAACACTTGAGTAAATCAGGTTGGGCATCCCACCGACATACCTTTCAATTTTGTCAGACTCTTCATAGGGAAACATCCTTGTCAACATAGCAATGCCATTCCAAAACGTTGGTTGTAGGCAACCACAATCGGTGCTATTACTTTTAGGTTTCCACATATATGCCTCAATCTTCTTGAATTCATTCCCCGAACAATATTTAGTTTGTCATCGTCCTACTTCAAGTCAGTCCACTTCATTGCAAATGCCAACATCATTAGTCATGTCCTAACATGTGATTCCACCATTTAGAGGGGATAGGGGGAGCAATTCCCATAAAAGTACAAGTGGCAAAACTTCACTGATTCTCCACGGTGCAGTACTTTATGCGAAACAAAAACACGGTTTCCATCCTCTCAAACCACTGGGTCAAGTCGACCACTCCTTCTGTGCCCCTGAAGAATAAGGGTTGACATTTCATAAAGTCTTGATAAGTGCACTCCCGAACAGTGCGTTCATTCCTTCTCACACCTTTTTCCCGAGGTAATGGTATCATCGGCCATTTTGGTCGTAGCACCACTGCTGCACAAAACAACAGTACAACCCTTCGTCGATCATGCCTGAAGTTGGGCACCGTTGACGCGAAGGGTGGTAGTAGGGTCCCTGCGACTGGTGTGGGTGTTGCACACCTAGGGTTTTAAAACCTCGTGGGCCTTCCTCTTGGTACCATTTCTAAAATCAACATAAGAAAACATAATACCCGTTAGATTTCAAAAATCTTAACCATAACCCGATGTATACATAATAAATAAAATGAGATCACAACACATGGTGAAATACACAACAGTATTGAAATTAACAAATCGACATTCATTCACAATAAATTCGATTTCATATAAAACATAATCCATCCTTTCCATATATAACTTGGGAAAATAATACATGATTGGTTTAAATACAAACGATCACAACACTTAGGTTACAAGACAAAATAACCTAAAGCCATACTAAGCCAGATTATACTCGTATACGTTAGTAGGACTTTACAAATTAGCCGATACATGAACAAAAGATCTAAACAGAGAGCAAGACAAACAAAAGATCTATAAACAGTCCTGCTAGCTAGGGAATAACCCATAATACTTAACAGACTGTATAGTAGCTACAGTCATAACCCAGTCTAAGAACTGCTACTGGCCTCCTCTGGTAGCTCTGGCTCTGCAGGATCCTTAGCAGGTCCCTGCTGTCTCTGAAGCTCGATCATCTGAGCCTTGAGGCTCTTCACTATCTTTAGTGCCTCCACTAACTGTCTCTGTCTCTGATGGTCTGCTTTCAGCAGATCTAAAATCACCGACTGTCTCCTATGGTCTGCTTTGCCGTGCAACTCATGATCAGACTGCGGAGCAATGACACGTAAGTCCGAAAGTGATATGCCCTCGGAACGTACCTGATCGCAAGCATCCATCGACTGTGCCCAAGCGGCACGAGAACTCGGCCTCTTCCTCTCCATCAGAAAGGAGTGCTTCTACGGAATGCATCTATCCTGTACAACATGTTTAGTATGGGTTTCTAAGTAGAGCTCGGTCATGTCGTGCATCATCCAGCTGAGAATATATGATCTCATCCTCCTGGTCAACAGTAGTAACCAACTCAGTAACTCTCTGATTGACCCCCTCTAGGGTGGTCGGTGCAATCTCATGGATGGCTCCTACAAGGTCATCCCATGTAAACCGTAATACCATAGAGGCCTAACTCCTCTAACGTCTGCGTCTAGGAAGAGCGGTATCTACATATCTTAATCCATAAAGGTCTGCCCTAGTTGTGGCAGGTCCAACCTGCCTAGCAGTACCAGCTGCCGAACTCTCTCCGACCTTGTATCCAGGACCAGGAGTAGTACGACACGGCCTCTTACGAAGCGGTAAACAAATCTCAGGCGTCTCAGTCTCATGAACAGGAAGATGTAGTGCAGCCTCTCTCTCTGTCTAAATCCAGCACTCAAGGATCCCAGAGATCCCTCTACCATATGTAGGGTATTGGTGGTTTGTGATGGAGTATCGATAATGGGAGAGGTACTAGAAATGGGATGAGTATGGAAGAGAGGTGATGGTGTGGGAGTATGTAAGGCTAACAATCTCTCAGCAACTTCCTCAGAGAGGAACGTTGCAGGCACCTAAGGCGTTCGAATGGACATCCTAGCCTTAGACTGATAAGCAAGGTATGGGTCGCCTGGTCAGCTGAATAAGCAACAAGCTGCAGGGTTGGCAGGAGCTAAGTTCTCCTCCTCCTGCATCATCGTCATCATCATCGCCAGATGGCTCCCTCATCAGTCCTGTCTCATCCTCTGTCACAGGAATAGTCCGGCTGATCCCTCCTCAGAATCCTCCTCGCATCACTCCTCCGGATCCTCCTCAGGATCGAGCTCAGGAATGTATCCTGGTGACCATCAGTATGTTAGGCGAGGCACAAGCAGGCAATGGCTGACTCCTCTACTGTAGGACATCGTCCACTGGTAAGAACTCCCGGGTAAACAGGCTCCGGAACAAAATGGGTACATAATAGGTGAAGTTGGTGCCTGCTCTTCTGACCAGCAGAGGCCAGTACTAATCTGGACGATGGAATCCTAAAAATAGGTCCTTCTGCTCCTTTATCCATGTCAGATAGGTCCTCATATGGTTGGTATCCGTATTTCGTAACTGTAGAATCTCCCATCCGATCAGCTCGAAACTGAAAATCAAAAGTGACTTATATATTAATAAAAACTATATCCTTATGATACGTAATATCTTATAAACACGTATGATCAATTTTGCATGTATAAGCCTAAACCAGACTAATGCATAAGAAAAAAGGGAAAAAACAAAACACAAAGACATAATTTGCAACAAAAATACAAAATAGAAAAGCAAAAACTTGAATTTTATATGAATAACCCGAAAAAACCCTTTGTATGATGCAATGTTTGAAACGTTATAGTCCCGGCAAAAAATATTTTGACCTGGTTCTCTATAACCTTGGGCTCTATACAATCTGTAACACCACCCAAAATGGCGCATCGGAATAGGATCCGGCGTGATTTACTTCAAATCAACAGCACAAGATATAATAGAACGACACAAAAAGGTTAACATTTAAATTGAACATTGGATTTAATTATAAACATAATACAAAAGCATAAAGCTTTACTGTGTTCCTTGGTTTAATATTACAAAAGACAAACAAATACATTTCCCACAATAGAAGCACATAAATATATAAAAGTGTGCAATCCAAAATGTAATCCAATGCATCCTTGGCACCATCGTGCCTATTGACCACGCTGAAAACATGCTTAAAACTGTCACAAAATGATGGTGAATTTCATAGTTTATGTGATTGTAAAATTATGCAGGACCGCAGACTTTTCTCCGTGATGTTTACAAACATATGCCAACAAACACAAACCAATTACTTGTTGCACTAAGCTCATGACACGAAGCTCAACCTATATTTTGCTATTTTAGCATTTATTTTGCCGTACAGATGTTGTAACCCGCAACAACCAAGTCTACATGGTCAACGTTCTGTTATATCCCAGGTGATATCTAAACACTCCAAACGGGAGAGTGTTAATCCCAATAGATCTATTTATAACATTCGCGCTCACAAATGCAATTAACAACTACATTTATCCATTGAACAGTTTCATGATAATGGGCTCAGAGGGTTATCGCTACATAGGGCCAACACATATCAATATATTTAAAACACATTAAAATTGCGTCCAATTTTATAAAAACAAAGCATTGTTTTCATCACGCCAAATAATAGAAAATCATTAAAACTGTAAAAAAGATTGGGGCTTATAAACTCACCTTTAGTACAGATAGTCCAAATAATCACAAGATACAACGTCACGCAAAACCATTTAGATGCAACCTATTTAAAATTAAGTCGTAATAAGTCCCGATACATTAATTAAGAACATTGAATATAATCTTATAGTGCTTAACATCGTACTATCGTCAGGCTATCATATTGAAAGAGGTCATGACGATGACGTACTAGGAGTTAGGACACTTTAAAAATCGAAAATCCAACAACTCGTCGATACGCCATCCGAAGAGGCCCTCATTATGAAACTCCCTAAATTATAGCACTTTGAAAACAATTAATATTCTATAGAATAGCATAATCACCGACTAATAGTTTTTAGAAAAAAATATTTATAAAGTGAAAACGTTTATAAAATAACTTTTTCGTAAAAAATGACCAAATTTTGGTCGTTTTTAATTCCGCTGCCTCGCGTTTCTTACTCCACGTCTTCGTATTAAACCGAGTGATCAAAATATTATATTTTCAAGTTTTTTAATATATCGGCGATGAATATGTTTATACTATTCAACAACATCTAAAAAACTCGTTTTTACGTTTTAATTAGCGTAAACTGTAATCGTAATAACTTATTCGTTTTAATCCCGATTTTAGTGATTCCTTCGAGTACTCTTTGGTTAATAAAAGAAGTGTTATATTTTATAAAGTTAATGCCCACTGATGAATATACTTTTTACTGTTCATAAGTTTATAAAATTATTCTTTATAAACTTTAATAATCGTCAACGCGTATAGTTTAATTCGTTATAGTTCCGTTTTAGCGATTTTTTCGTAGTAACGATCTCGTTAAATAAAAGTTATATCTATTTTAGATGTTTTAAAAAATATTATTTTCTTGTAATGTAATAGTAACTTTTATAAAAATTAGTTTTATCAAAGTACTTAAGTCGTAAACTCGAATTAACGTATCTATTTTCGTTATAAATCGGTTATTTTCGAGTTTATTTATCATTTGGAATCGTCCTGAATGTATATTAATATTAATATATGTCAAAACTAACTGTCTAAGTGTCGATTATACACCCACCTTTATTATCCAATGTAGACCTTTTATAAAAAAAACTATTTTATGTATTTTTCAACTAGTAGTTTATTATAGAAACCCTAATAACTATATGTAACCTATGTGATACTTATATTAATGTCCAAGATCATCCATAGTCCTTATAAATTCATTGTAACAAGTTTAACAATTTACTTTTCATTACTTTCATATGTGAAGATTAAGAAACCTTATAAAACCCTAATTTAACCTAAACATTTAAACATAAACCATATTACCATACTTTTTACATTATTTTTCCATGATATATATAACCATATTGACATAAGATAATGCATAAATTCATAAACATAAGTTGAAAACTCATTTTACATATTAAAAAGTCCTTAGTGGTGATTTAGCCATAATTAACATATAACACATAAAATCATAATAAATAAAAGTATGAAGGAATTAGGAAGACCTAATGGACGATGTAAAAGAGATGAGAAATAAGGTTAAACAAACAACCCGTGTTTAGAATCAAAAATTGCCTAAAGCTACAAGCATATAAACCCAAGGAATAGTATTTGGATAAACCCAAATCTTGCAATAACTTGTAAAAACCCTTTCAAAGCTTTAACCGACACCTTCAATTCTTCTTAGAATACCTTAAGTATGATATGCAAACACTAATATGGTGAAAGAAAATCAAAGTATGGATTGTGTATTATAGGGGTTTTGAGCCGTGAGCTTCAAAGAGAGACAAAGAAAGTTTTTGTGATTTTTGGTTAAGTATCTATGAAAGAAAGAGTGCATGCATGCTATTTATAGTGAAAATATCTAACTAACCTAACCATGGTTACTTTCTAACCCTTGCACAAGGTTAATTTGCCAAGTGGTTCATGGTGTAAGAGTTGGTTCCCTATGATCTTTCTTAAGCTAGATATTTTGAGCAAGTTGAAAATTCTTGGTCCTATCTTGAAAATTTCGGCCACATATACATATATGTGATGTTATATTGATTATTTTGGGTATTGGGTATAATCGTGGGTATTCGTTTAAGCGTAGTTAGGTTTTGGTGCTTCCGGGAATGCCGAAACGGCTTTTAAATCGCGAAACTGTAAGCATTTTACGTCGCAATAAAAATAAATGAACAAAGAGTTATGAATTAACCTCCATAATAATATATAACACTACTTGATGTAAACATTTAATTGTTAATCGCCCTTATTACATTGAAATGATCAATTTAGCCTTACGGCGATTTAAACGTAACATTCCATTAAAAACAAACGCGTTACAATACTAAAAATAAATGGTGATTTTATTAATGTCGTACATTGTCCTAAAACACGGGGTGTTATATAAACAACTAGGGTTTACGTACATACCTAAATCCTTGATTCTTGAAACACTAAATCACCAACTTGATCTTGATAAAAATCTCTTTTTCCTTCATAAGGGTTTCGGCTGGTCACAAGGGATAGAGGAGGATAAAAGTGATTTATGGTTTTAAAGGATATGGTATTTAAATCCTTAAATCCTAATTATAGTCAAACTCTGTTTCCTTTTTTTCTTACAACCGGCCGAATAACACCCCTATATATATTTTTTTTATTTTTTTTATTTATTTATTAATTAACCAATTAAATTCATTACCTTAAGTTGTCATAAAAACCTAAGCTAATTTGGGTAAACCTTTTTACATAACCGCTACTTACTAAACTTTCTAAAATAACTTTTCATTCACTTTCCACTTCTATACTTTAAAGTCTACTATAAATATCAAAATTTCACTCACTTTACTTATTTCCAACACGATACATTTCCCATAAACGCTTAACACAAAATCATCCAACTATTAACGTAGCATTTCATGCAATACGCCATTCCTTCCCATTATCACTATACGTAAACAAATGGAATACACATCACCAAAACAAACGCACCTAAAGAATGAGATAATCTATAACACCTCAAAAAAATGATATCATGCACATACTCAAACCACTTAGCACACATATATAACATATAGCACATAATAAATCACACAAAATGGACTCTTAGTCATTCTTAAAGGTATCACTAACCTGATTAAATAACGGATGTCACAACATCAAGACCTGAGTCCATTTGAGGGAACTCAATCAATGGTTGTGTTGAAGGTTGAGGTGAGTTATAAGCAATTTGTAGAACAGATGAGGTTTGATGAGACTGATATTGTTGTGATCGTGGAATAGATAAATGACTGATTTGTGGTTGTGATGGATGAGGTGGTGGATACATTGGTGAATATGGTTGAGGAGAGTGAACTTGTAGAACCATGTATGTTTGTTAAGGAAACTGAGTAGTGACACTTATTAGAATGATAGTTTGTTAGTGAACGGTGATCTGAAGGTACTTAGCAACAAATGCAAGAGGATCTTGGTATCGTTCACGCATCAAGCGAGTTTTATTTGCATGTATCTCATGTTGTTCGAGATATGAGTAGAATTGATCATAGTTTGTTGTAAGCAAATCTCTTGCCAACTTCACATTCGTCACAAACTTACTCTATTATAGTGGAAGACTGTTCAGAAACTTTGTATTTACTTGAACTGATCTCATTGACATATTGATCATATTCATGTTATTGATTAGTTGAGAAAATCTCCAGTAGTACTGATATAGTGTTTCACCTTTCACAAATGAAAACTTATCAAACTTGTCATAATAATTTACACTCCTTCTCTTGTAATGACAATTGTGTCCCTTGCATAAGAAGCTTAACTCTGTCCTAAATTTCTTTTGCAACTTTATGATGATTGACAATAGCATATACATCTGCTAGAAGACCTTGAAAAACGATATTGGTATCTTTGCAATCCGAATCAGCTTGTAGCTTCTCAGTAGCAGAAAGTTCAACATAAGTCTTTTTCCTAGTAGTATCATCCTCTTGAACAACAGTAGGCCATACAAGTGGACCATTTTGAACTGAGTCAAGAATCATTCTTCCATTCTTCCTATTCTCCATGTAAAATTCCATACGGCTTTTCCAAGAGTCGTACAAAGATTTCTCTAACATGGGAGGACGGTTGTCCGCACCGGCAATGATCATAAATTCTGCTAAAGTTGTCATTTTGAATTGATTGATTGAATGAGAAAAGATAACTTTTTGATCGTTCAGTGATTAGAGGTTGTTGTGTTAAATTGTTGATTGTTTTAAGTGATTGAGTCTTAAGATTACACGGGATTTTATAATTCTTGATAAAACCAAGAAAATAATTGAATACTTCACGGGATTTTACAAATTACAAAAAACCGTATAAATCTTCAAGGCAATATGGTATAAATCTCCCAAGGTAAGTGTATAAATCACCCAAGTGTAATGTATAAATCACCTTAAGAAAAACTGTATAAATTACCTTTTAGAGAAATGGTATAAATCGCTGTATACACACGGTATAAATCACTGGATTCAGATACAACGTATAAATCGCCGTATAGGAGATTTATAAATCGCCGAAACCAATGATGCATAAATTGTTGGATATACACACGTATAAATCGCCGGATACAAATAACGTACAAAAAAAAAAGAAATAAATAAGATAAAGAAAATAAAATAAAATAAGATATATTTATAGAAAAAATAAAATAAAAAAGAATAAGTAAAAAATAATAATAATTAAAAAAATTTAAAATTAGAATAAAAAAAAAAAATTGAAAATTATAAAAAAAAAAATAAAAAAATTAAAGAAAAAAAAATAAAAATAAAAATAAAATAATAAATAAAAAAAAAATAAAAAAAAAAATAAAACAATAATTAATAATAAAAAATTAAATATAAAAAAAAAAATAAATCTAAAAAAATAAATAAAAATATAAATAAATAAAAAATTAAAATTTAAAGAAAAAAAATAAATTAAAAAAATTAAATTATAAAATATATTAATAATAAATATAAAAATAAAAAAATAAATAATAAAATATAAATTAAAAATAAATTAATTTTCAAAAATAAAAAATAAATCAATTAGAATTTATAAAAAAACCAAAACATAATAATAACATACCGTCAACCCACCACACGACTCCACACACCACCCCTCAACAACAACAACCAACCAAACCACCCTCCCCCACCTACCCAACCCACCGCACCCACAACACCCACACCACCCAACCACAAACCCCCCCACCAACAGATTGCCACCACGACCCCCCTCCCCCAACCCCCACCACTCCCAACACCAAAACCCACCCACAACCCCGCCCCCCCTCCCTCCCAGCACACCAAACCCCCCCCACACCTACCCAACCACCACCTCACAACCCCCCACCCCCCCCACCAGCACCCACCCCCCCCCCAACCCAACCCACAACCCCCCCCTCCCCCCCCCAAAATCCCCCCACCCCGCAAACACACCACCCGACCCCTACCCAAACCCACCCCACCCGACCAAAACGCCCGCCCACCACCTTCACACCCCCGCACCCACTAAAAACCCCCCCACCTCCCCCACCACCGACCACCCACCCCGAACCCCGACCCCAACCCCACAGCCAAAACCCCACCACCCCACCGCCCAACAGCCCCCAACCCCCCGCAACCACCTCAACCCCCCCAACCGACCCCAACCAAAACCCCCCCCCAACCACCAACCCACGTCACCCCACCCTCCCACCCCCCCCCACCCCCGCCTAACCCCTAACCCACCCCCCAACCCTACCCCATCCTACCCCCCTCCCCACACCAACACCGCACATTCCCCCCCCCGAAACGCACCCACCCCCCCCCCCCCCCCCCCCCCCGACCCCCCCCCCACCCCCCCCCCCACCGCACGCAACACCCCCCCCCCCCCCCACAAACCCACACACCCCCAACCCCAACACCCCCGCCCACCCCCACCGCATCCACCCCAACCCCCCACCAACCCCCACCCGTCTCATTGACATATTGATAACATTCATGTTATTGATTAGTTGAGCAAATCTCCAATAGTACTGATACAGTGTTTCACCCTTAACAAATGAAAACTTATCAAACTCGTCATACAATTTACATTCCTTTTCTTGTAATGATAATTTTGTGCCTTGCATAAGAAGCTTAACTCATTCCCATATTTCTTTGGCAACTTTATGATGATTCACTATGGCATACACATCCAGTGGAAGACCTTGAAGAACGATGTTTGTAGCTTTTAGATCACAATCAGCTTGGAGTTTCTCTGCAACAGAAAGTTCTTCATACTTCTTTGTCCTAGTAGTGCCATCCTCTTCAACAACAGTTGGCCAAACAAGTGGACCATTTTGAAGTGAGTTAAGAATCATTCTCCCATTCTCTCGATTCTCTATGTATAATTCCATACGAATCTTCCACGAATCATACAAGGATTTTTCCAACATAGGAGGATGGTTGTCGGCACCAGCAATTATAATAAATTCAGCTAATGTTGTCATTTTGAATTGATTGATTGAATGAGAAAATATAACATTTTGATCGTTCAGTGATTAGAGGTTGTTGTGTTAAATTGTTGTTTGTTTTAAGTGAATGAGTCTTAAGATTACACAGGATTTTACAATTCTTGATAAAACCGAGAAAATAATTGAATACTTCACATGATTTTACAAATCACAAAAAAACCATATAAATCTCCAAGGCAATATGGTATAAATCTCCTAAGGTAAGTGTATAAATCACCCAAGTGTAATGTATAAATCACCTTAAGAAAAATGTATAAATCGCCCTCTAGAAAGATGGTATAAATCGCCCTCTAGAAAGATGGTATAAATCACCGTATACACAAGGTATAAATCGCTGGATTCAGGGAAAACGTATAAATCGCCTTATAGGAGATGTATAAATCGCTGAAACCAATGATGTATAAATCGCTGGGTATACACACGTATAAATCGCCGGATACAAGTACGTATAAATCACCGAATTAACACACGTATAAATCGCCGGATCTAAAAACGTATAAATCGTCGTATACAATCACGTATAAATTGCCTGATTCACACACGTATAAATCTCCGTATGCTATAATGTATAAATCGCCGTATTCAACAACGTATAAATCGCTGGATTCAAACAGTGTGTATAAAAATCCGTCTTCAAAAACTTTAAATCACTTAAAGACACAATTTTTGACGTTTTTACTTGATTTTACTTGTACTTCTTGCTATTCTAAGACTATGAGAACCTTAAAAACACAAACTTTATGGTTTTTAACACAAGAACTTAAAATCAAGATTCTTGTACCCAAAACCCTTTTTCGAACCAAAAACAACAAAAAGATGAAGTTTTTTGAGTTTTTCTAAAGATTTTCTTGTACAAATAACCTAAACTAAGGTAAACAAAGAAGAAAGTTTATAGCTTTATGGTTTTTAAACCCACAAAGGATGAAAATCTCTTGTATAGGTTCAAACCAAACGCACGCCTAATACAAGTAAGAAAAACGCACACAAAACCTAGCTAAACCACCCTATGGCTCTTGATACCAATTGTAGAATATATGATATATCTTATCTCACAATCAAATGACAAGAAAATTAGAAAGAGAGTAGAAGGATTGAATACTTTAGAGAGAGAAAGGAAAAAAGAGAATATTAGATTATGAAATGGGAAAGTGAACAACCAACCCTCTCTAAGGTGTGGAGAGGGGTATAAATACTTCTATTTGGCCGGCCATGGGCCCTAGAGTGGGCTAGTCATGGGCCTTGGGCCTTTCTACCTTATCAATGTTCCAAAAACTATACTACGAGCCTATCTTACGATATTATGGAAGTGACCGATACTTTTCGTATTTCTAACAATTCGGCTCGCACCATCTAGGCATATCGGTCGGATTATGGTCCAAATGGGGAACCAGAATAGAGTCCAAATCAAGGGCTTTTAGCAACCAAGATTGAGGCCATTTCCATCCTTCATTTGACACTAAATATGCTACAGAGTTGTAAAGATTAAAGCCTTCCCTCATAATATCACGACAAGATAAGAACCGAATTAGAGGACAATGGGAGCACCAAATGTCAAACCAAATTGTTGTTTTCCTCCCATTTCCAATCAGAACCCATATGAACGGTCTAACCAAAACGCGAAGCTGAAGAAGTTTAAGCCAACCTCAAATAATGTCCGCCTTTATGGGAATATCCCAAAAAGAACGACCCTTAAGTTTATAAGTGTGAATCCATCGAATCCAAAGCGACTCTTTATTGGACACGATGTTCCAAATATGCGTAGTCATAAGGGCCATATTAAAAATCTCCAAACTACGAATACCAAGACCCCCTTCGGATTTCGGAAGACAAATATTTTCCCAAGCCACCTTTGCTTTCCCACGGTTATACTGACCATTGCACCAAAGAAACCCTCGAATAAGTTGTTGAATATCATAAATAATACCTTTAGGAATGACGAGGATGGACGCCGAATAAACCTGCATGGAGGAAATAACTGACTTGCAAAGCTGGAGTCTTCCGACAAAGGACAAGGACTTGTTTTTCCAATCTCCTATCCTATTTGTAGCTTGATCTACAAGGATTTTACAATCCATATTTAAAAGCCGCGAGGAAATATGAGGAACACCAAGGTATTTAACCGGTAACTCTCCTTCAGCAAAAGGCATTAGAGTAAGAATAGCATTCTTGACATGATCACTAACATTGCAGAAGAACACCTTACTCTTAGGAATACTCGGGACAAGACCCGAAGTGTTATTAAATTCCTCAAGAAATTCCATAATAATACGGGCAGAATCCACATCACCACAAGTAAAAAAAAGGTCATCCGCAAAGCACACATTAATAAGCTGAAGCTGCTAACAATGATTGTGATAACGAAAGGACTCCGAATCATTCACCCTTCGTCTAAGAATAAGCGTCAAGACCTCCATAACTAACGTGAAAAGATAAGGGGACAATGTGTCACCCTGTCTCATCTCCCTTTTTCTTTTAAAAAAACCCATGGATATCACCATTAAGACTAATAGAAAAAGAAAGAGAAGTAACACACGCCATAATCCATTTGATCATAGTAGGATGGAACCCAAAACACTTAAGGATTTTATTCAGAAACCGCCAATCAATCGTATCATAGGCCTTTTGAATATCCACCTTAAACGCACACCTTGGAGGACCTCTGTTGCTATGACAGTTATGCATAAGCTCTTTGGTAATAAGGATGTTATCCAATATACGCCTACTCGGAACAAAAGCAGATTGGTTATCACTAACAACCTCTATAATAACCTTGATAATTCGATTAGTAAGAATCTTACTAATACACTTGTAAATAACATTGCAACACGAGATAGGACGATAGTCATTGACTCAAAGAGGAGTGGATACCTTAGGAATAAGGGCGATAAAGGTATGATTAATCTCTTTCAATAACCACCCGTTAGCAAAGAAATCCCGAATCGCATTACACACATCCTTCCCCACAATATCTCAGCCTTTCTTAAAAAGCGCGAACATGAAAACATCCGGCCTGGGAGCTCTATCATCACCAATGTCAAACATAGCCTACTTTATTTCAGCATCCGAGATTGGACAACTCAAATCCGCGTTCGACTTATCTGAAACCTTCCTATAGAACAAGGAAGTAACATTCAGCTCCTCACATGGAACACTAGTGCCAAGGAATAACTCATAATGAGAAACAAACACATTAGGTACACTAGAATCATAGACTTTAATGTTATCATAATTTAAGATGACTCTAATGCGACCCCTTTGATTTCTACTTTTTACAACTTTATGGAAGTATGCCGAATTCGAGTCACCTACATCAAGCCATTCGCTTTCTCTTTTTGTTTTAGAAATCCCTCTTCATCTAACTTAGCCTCATTAAACGCTTGCACATACATAGCTTCCTACTCCTTTAGATTCAGATTACTTGGGTCCAAATCCAATGCTTTTTGAACCTCATCAAGCTCATGCCTAAGCTTCAAAA
Source organism: Tanacetum coccineum (assembly GCA_026074375.1). NCBI lineage: Eukaryota > Viridiplantae > Streptophyta > Magnoliopsida > Asterales > Asteraceae > Tanacetum > Tanacetum coccineum. The sequence continues at coordinate 75,883 of BQNB010011986.1, forward strand.
CACAATCGTGGAGATTACCATGGTCATGCAAGAGTTTACAAAATAGCTTCTTTAAGGATTTTAGCTTAGACACCACTTGAAAGATATTATGACCTTCCACATTCCTAGTCTAATACTCTGAAAGCACATCAAGAAACTTACTTTTGAAAGTGAGGAAATTAAAGAACTTGAAAGACTTATGTTCATCAATAGTAATGCTAGGAAATTTAAGCACCGCAGGAGAATGATCCAAAATCTGATAGGGTTGAAATATTGCATAAGCACCTGGGAAGGACTCAATAAACTCCATATTACCCATGACATGGTCTAGCTTTTTGAGCACACCACCACCTCCCTAAGGTTTTTGATTCCATGTGTAATGAAGACCCGAGCTATTAATGTTCATGACTTCTATATTGGAAACAATCCTTGAATTCAATCATAGCAGAATTTAAAGTAGACGCACTAGAGTAACTATCCTCCAAATTCAAAGCAACATTAAAGTCGCCCATGGGCAGCCATGGCATTCTTCGGTCAACATGTTTATGATGATCTAACTTAGCCCACAATTGACGACAAACAATGGGTAGATTTCCAGCGTATATAAATGAGGAAAAGATAATAGCATTGGTTGATTTAAGCCAAAGTTTAGCGTGCATAGCTTGGCTCGAATGAGACAAGACCAGCAGCTCCACCACTTCTACATTCTACCCTATAATAATACGACATCCCGAAGTACATAAACCTGCATTAGAAGTCCAATCCCAAGACCGAAACACTTGAGAACGGACCTTAAATAAAGCAAAAATATCCACGTGGGATTCAAGAATAGCACAAATACTAAGTTGATTTTCATTAACCACTTGACGAACCTCCGATTGTTTAGGGGCGCGGTTCAAGCCCTGTATATTCCAAGCGGTGATACTAAACATTGGGAACTTCAACGGAGGGAGTGCTTGCCCCCTTTGGATCAATAATGTTAGTAGCCGACTCCATTACCATTTCCTCAACTTCACTATGAGAATTTAAATCCGGGTCCGGTTCATAAGTATATTTGGATTCATTTATTCCACTAAATTCCCCAACATTTACTTCCCTCATTAGGTCATCCTGATCACGAAGAGCATCAAAATGATTTTTTAGCTTCACTAAATTTATATCCTCCATATCAGAAACAACCTTATCAGGTTTTGGATTCGTTTGGTTAACTTTTTTCCACATGACTGTCACTTTAGGTTTATTCATTTTCATACCCTCACCTTGCGTGTTATTATTACGCTAATTTTTCCCTTCCCTTTGATAGTGACTAACAGTAGTGAACCCATCATCATTTCCTTCCATCACTTTTGCATCCATGCTAGCAGTAGCAGGTTGAGTAACTCTCTTAGGACACTACTCAGGTGTGTGTCCAAAAACATGGCATTCAAGGAATAGCGGCAGTTTCCATTCATATTCTAGACGAATGCATTCTTTCGTATGACCGCTTCCGTCAACATTGGGCACAACCATAGTAACTTCCTGTTTTAGAGCTTTATCGACACTTACTTCAATAACAGCCCGCGCGAACCTAAGCCGACCCCATGGATCCACACACATTTAACTTGTAAACGCATCAAGCATGATTGTTTTACCTATTTAGGTTGCTATAAGACTTTGACCATCCTCATAGTGAGTCACAATAGGAACTTTATGCATTTTCACCCAAAAAGGCACCTTCGTTACTTTTTCCTTTGTTAACGCCATATTAGGTGACCATTTGGTAAGAATAATGGGAGTGTTTCTTATCATCTACGACCCTTGTTCTAATACATGTTCCAATCCCGTTTGTGAAGTGAAATTGAAAAAGAAAAATCCATCATCATCCTTAATAACTTTTTGAAATCCATATTTTCCCCATGTGTTCGTTACATAATTCTTAACAAGAGGAAAAGTGATAGTCTTACCAAAAAAATAACCTACTAACGAATTAGCGAACTTATTCTGAGCTGTAATGATTGCTTCCATTGGAAAAACAAAATCCGAATTATCCACCTTTTCCTCATTAACTACGGATCTAAAATTGATCTTTGGTTTCGGCTTGTCAGTTGCAACCACATTAAGAAACAATTTCTTCATAGCCTCCACCTTAGGATCGTCCTATCCATGCACAACTTCATCCTCTTCATTAGTCTCCTTTTGATCCGTGCCTAAATTAGCCATATCTTGTTTGAATTTAGCCATAATCGTGGCAATTTCACCCTCCATAGCTGCAATATTAGCCTCGTCCACACTTGGAGTATTCACAGGTTGTTCAGACGCGACAATTCGGCTTGGCATTAAAATTTTCCCTTCAATGTTCTTGACCTTACTGGCCAAACTCGCTTGTAAAGTTTTGAAAGAACTCGTCTTAGGATCCAACTCTCACAACCCACACCCCCAAAACCACGCAACAACAGCAGCAAAACACGGTAAGGAAAAAGAAAACCATAAAGGTCGAAACCCTAATCAGGATAGAAACCCTAATAGAATCGAAACCCTAACAAGGTAAGACACCAATACAAACATCGCCCTAACCAGCTTCCATCATCACGAAACAATAGTAGATAGGAATTGATAAGATCAAAATCCCCAAAAACCCTAAACAGCAAAAAAACGAAAACCCTAAGAAGCGATCGAACCCCTAATCTTTAAAAAAACAGCAACCCGATAAAAAGCTCGTTAGATCTATATAATCAAAAGATTAACAGATAAAACAAGAGTATTAAAAGGTATTCGAATCAATAAAGAGAAAGATTAAGCGATCAAAATTGTAGGAATAAGGGAATCGTCATTTTTCGCCATTGGTGAGATTTACGATTAATAACATATAAACGTTTATATTTATCGAAGATGTTTTTACATTTTGTCATCTTCAAAACGTAAAGAGGTCGAAAAATATATATAACATTTTTAGACATTATTTGTATTAACATGATTGCCATGGTTTAATGTTTATATGTTATGTTCTTGAGATTTTTGTTTTTAAGAATCAACCCAACGCCCCATTATCTTCATCAATATTAAACAAATGTAGAATTTTTAATTGAATTAGTAATCCCTCAATAACAAAACACCTATGCATACACGTGTTCTTCTCTCAAGTTGATAGTTACACTTTCTTATGATATGTGTTACTGACGTATGGACGTTTAGTTTGGGATGAAGCGAGTGTGGGTTTCTATAGTAACATCTTTGAATTTGATTAGGGCCTAAGTAATTAGCTAAGATGTTTTGTTCGGGCACTTAGAAAGGATACAGGTTTAGGATGTTGATTAGGTGTACGAAGCTCATGAAATTGTGCTACCATTGGCGAAAGCGAAAAGCTGATACACTCGCTTTTTAAGCTTATGAATTTTAAAAAGCCATAAGCTAGAGAAAGTGAGCTTCTCCAAGTCTCAATAAGCTGATAAGCCTATAAAATTATCTATTCCAAACACCCTTTTAGTTATTATTCGTTTACTGGCTTTATATGATTTTGGACGAAAGTTACAGATAAATACTACTTTTGCGCGATTTTTTTGCGTGTGAGTTATCATCCAGTAATTTATGGGATATATTAATTGGTTGAGTTCAGTCACACTTTTGGTACGTATTTTATGTAATATGTATAGAAGTTTGATATTTTGGTTTCATCTTATTTGGATTTTGAGGTTTTTCAATAAAGATTATGTTGTTGGAATTTAAACAGGGAGATCAAGAAGACTCATTAGACGCGGGCGGTCGAGCCATCTTTATCATCTTTTGAGAAAGGGCAACAAAGCATTCAGAGATACCCGCTATGAAGAGGTACATAACCATTTATGTGCTTTATTTTTTATGCATTACAGATTTTGATCTCCGTCCACCATTCTTAGGTCGTCATTTGTCCTCCTAAAAACCCCTAACGCCGCCGGCGTGTCTTTGGGTTTCCCGGCGCCGCTTGCCCTTTGCCGGCATCGTGTTTGGGGCAATGTTCTAGTATATTATTGGACATAAACGGTATTGTTTTGGAAATGTTAGTTTCTTTCTGCTATAATCAGATCCTCTTATATTTGTTTGGTCTGTTCTCGCTAAAAAGGTCATTTTGTGAGGTACTGAACCAATTCCTACTCATCTCAGGGGTGATAATTACGATCGGTATCAATTCGTCTATTCAACTTCTCACGAAACAGTCCAACTTGAAGGTTTTCAGTACTTTCTTACTCTCTGTCTTTTCTCCATTCATTTACTGTTTCATTTTGCATTTCTTTTATTTGCATGATTGCTTCTACAGGGCACAATTTCTTCTATGGTTCGCTTCTTCTTTGTAATCATTGGAT